>MU727006.1:5295-67075 GCA_026770625.1 Nicotiana glauca | reverse complement strand
CCCCGAGATGGCTTCTGACAGTTGATTAGTGATAACTAGGGACTATGATGCATCTTACACTCCTTCTTACTTGAGTTTTGATTAGAAAGGTGTACAAAATAGTCCCAAAGGCTCACATGTTGTACTTGATTATATGATTTGGTCAACAAGGTGACAATTCGTTAAAACCAACTCAAAAAGGAGTGAAACATGCACAAGTACCAAACACAAGTCCACAGTGTATCAGGACCATCGCGGTCGCACTCAACTTTGTGCTGCCCGCAAAGAGGAGGTTCAGAGAGTGCTCATTTCAGGCAGCCAGGAAATGCGGACGCAAAGCATTTCATGCGGACCGCATTGACTTTATTACGGCCGCACTTGACTTTGTGCGGTTCGCAAAGCCCAAGTTCAGAGAGTTGTCAAGTTGGAGGAATATTTCCAATGTGGTTCGCGGTCCATTTTGTGCGGACCGCAATAGAAGCCACCCCGACCGCGGTGCATTTTGTGCGGCCCGCAGTGGCCAAGTTCAGAGGATAGAAGTTTCAAGCCAAGAGCCTTAGTGCGGCCACACTCAATTTTGTGCGGTCCGCACTAGCCCCGCATGGGTATTTTTGTCCAGAATTTTTGGCTTAGTATAAATAGTTACTTTTCCCATTTTTAGGTCATCAGTTGTATTCTAGACAGCAGTTGCGCTCGTGAATAGTGTTCTTTTGCCATTTTGAGTAATTTTACAACAGTTTCATCATTGAATCTTCAAGTTTTATCTAGTAATTAAATATTATGGGTTTTTCTTCATCTATTTCTTTGTTTTCTTCTATAATCATGGGTAGATAGACCATTAGCTAGGGTTGTGGTTCAACCCTAGTGTGGGTAATTGATAGGTCTTATATTTTAAGGCTTGATTGTCTATGGGTGTTTGATATTTGGACTAATTTAGGGTCTTAATGTCGAATTAGTGGTTGCAAACACTAGTTTATGCCTAGTTGACTTTGGCTCTTCTTGAGAAAGAAAGCCTAAGTCTATGAAATTGGTCCAACAAGGAATTGAGGCATATTCAAGAGATTGATAGCCTCAATTAAAGGGTTAAACCTAGAGATAGTAATACCCGACTGGAACCTCAATTGCTTGCACAAATTATCATACCCAATTTGTCTTGAGAAAGTCAATTAGAGCAAAATCACTTGAACTACCGAGAGGTATAGAGTGAGTAGAATCGTGCAGTGGTTATATCGTAATCCCCAAATATGACAACCTCGCCTTAGACTTGAGAATCCGACAACTATCCACCTAGGAGAAAGTCACTTCCCTAGTGACTTTAAACTAATTAGACAATCTTCAATAGTTCACTCTTAGATTAATTGAGCTCAATTTAGCATTGTAGTACGTTAGAAGTAATATCAAAACCAATTATGAATAGAAGTGCAATTAGGAACAACTACGCAACTCCAATTTAGGTAGAAACTCAATTCCAATCTCTAGCTCCCTGTGAAAATCGATCCCGACCTTCTCGGGTAAAAGCTACTTCGACCACTCTTGCTACTTTGTAGTGGTACAGGGTTGGCCTCGATCAATTAGACGCATGACTATTTGCATTTAATGCCCCAAACACGCGTCATTCCACAATTCAACATAGCCATTTGCTGATTTTTGAGGTAATCATGGCCATAAATTTAGCCGCCAAAAACTTTTACTTATATGCATAAACCTTCTTCCTTACACTCCATAATTTCCCAAGCTTCCCTTATTCGACTTCCATTCTGCTCTTCATCTTTTCTTTAATTCTCTTCAAGCAAAAACCTTTTCCTTCTTCCATACAATGGCTTCTTTCTCAAATCGTACCGGTTATTCAAAGAACAAGAACAAGTTCGAGAATTCTGCTCCTCCAACAGTGGGATCCATCATCCCTAGAAGTTTTATTCCCACAAAAAGACTTCAAAGAGAAATTTCCTACTGCTAGCTCTCGTACTTGGGCCGTCAGTAGATATTCTTCTTCCATCCGTCTTTTTAGCATTCCTGCTGTGAAGGAAGACGATCACTGCCATGATTTGGATATTATTGTTCCTGATCTATCGGAGTGAGTGACCTTACTCAAGGAGGGTTTTACATATTCTTACATGTATCCCTTTACATTGGGTGCGTTCTCTTTGAGCGGAGAGCTTGACTCTATGATTGCAGAGTTTTGCCTCCTCTACCAAGTGTGTTTGTCACAAGTAAGTCCTTTTGGGTAGAGGATGGTTGCTTTCCTTTGGCGTCTGTGCCAGGAGACAGGAGAAGGGCTAACTTCAGCTCATATCATGAATCTCTATTCTCTTAAGATCTTCCACAGGGAAATGATAAACCTATGCAAACGTGTCAACCATACTCTGTTATCTAGCATGAATGATGACAATGACCGTGGGTGGATAGAACGATTCATTGCAGTTTCCACTAGCAATATTATTCTGGCAACGAATTCATCTTTTCCGGTCGCTCGGAACCGTAATCGTAATCGTAAGTTCTTTGTTTAATATTTATTTTACTAAATATTCTTCTATTCCCGTATTGATCCTCCATCCTTCACCTGTCTCAGCAACTTTATGGGTCCCACTGGTGGTTAAAGGCTTAGACCGGTTGGTCTAAAAGATCTTGGATGTTACGATGCCTGAAGCTCGGTTATGGAAAGAATTGGCCCCTAATATGGGTGGAAGGCCAAAAATCATGGTAATTCAAACTCACATTTCAATTTTTCATGCGAAGAACTTGACAGATCCCCCTACCTTATTTATGAAATCAGGTATAACCGCGGGCTCTGCTGTTTCCCCAAGGAGGATGTTTTGGCTGATCCTGCTGATGGGGCAAGGCTGCTTCAGGAGGCTCTTAATCGAACAGGTGTCTCAAGACCTATTTCGGGCACAAGTTTTTCTGTACAGAGTCCCTGGCCGGAGGACAAACAACCAAAAAGAAGACACTCCTATGTGGCTGTGGAAAAGAATAAGAATGCGAAGACTATTGCCCCCTAGTCGTCTTCAGTAGTTGTTGTGACTATCCTCCTTTTGAGTAGGCGGTAGACACTTTGATGATCAACGAATATGAAAAAGCTAGTGATAAGGGAGCTTCTCTACATAGAAGACGACGATCGTCATCGTCTCGACAGGATGTTTGACCTATTGAGATAGTTACACCAACTGAAGATAATGTTTCGACACTTTAGGAAGAGTTTGATTTTGTAGACAACGCCAACTCCCGTTTTTGGATCCCAATTGATGTGCCGGGTACTACGGGTTTAAGTATCGGGTCCCTTCCATCTTTGGTTAGCGAGCATCCAATAACTAGCACTGCATTTGATATAGCTGCATCTCACTTTTCAATTCTATCAGCTTTATCTCTTTCTTCACCAACTCCAGCAAATGTTACATCATTTCCATCTTCATCCAATCTTCCACCAGCAACTGCTACATCACCTCCATCGGCCGCACCTGACCACGAAGAAGGTGTTCCTCTTCCTAGTCCCCAGTTCATGGGAATTTTGGGCAAAATTATGCTTCCCTTTTTGAATATCCACAAGGGAGGAGGAATGTTACTCTTTCGATCTCTACCGGATGTAACTTGCCATCCCGGGCGGTGGAGCTAGCTAATTATCTGGAACCTTTTGCTTCAGAGAAAAACTGGGAAAAGATTCAGGCACTCTTGGGAGTGTATTTGTTGAACAACGCCATGCACAAGCCGCAGCGGTACGTTCCTTCTTCCTTTGTTATTTCTTCTATTTTTGTATAAACATATCTTGAGTTTTACCTTTCACGATTTGTAGGCCAAATTTCTATTTTCTGAGGGCCTTCAGAGGTTGATTCGTGAGAAGGAAGAGATTACCTCCACACGGGATCAATTTTTGGTAGAGCAGGAGTAAAATGTCGCTCAGCTCTTGAAACTGGAAGCCAAAGTTGCTAAGGTTGTTGTATTGGAGGCTCGTTTGCAGCAAAGCGAGAAAGAAGTGGAAACCCTTAGCCAAGAAATTACACCGCTGAGGGTTAGATTTGACGAAGTCAGGGCCAAATAGGTTGAAGTCTATAATGTTGTTCTTGCTGCAACGGAATGCGAGGCTACCTCTACTGAAAGAGTGGCTAACTTTGAGGCAGCCTTGAACTCCAAAATTGAAGAGCTTGATGTTGTGGAGGCTAAACATGCCCAGCTAGAGGATAAGCGTAAGAGGACCATAGTGCATAATAGAATTTTCAGCTCTACTATCTGTGACCTTGATGTTTGCCTCAAATCTGTTAGATCCGCTTGGGAAAGCCTTTCTATCGAGGTAGCCCGGCTTAGAGAAGAACTTAAGCACCGGCGGCTTCCATCATTATTGAGAAAACTTATGATATGTACAGCATGAGGATAAAAACCTTGGAAGAGGCCAAAGCTGGTATTATTGATGCTGAGATTGCTAAGGCTTGTGAGCTTGAGTTGGCTGCTAAAAATGGTCTCCCAGCGGGGCCTGATGCTCCTGGTCCTTATGGTTCCAGTTCTGAGTTCTCGGGAATTGAAGTAGAATTGGAAGATGATGATATTGAAGGCTAAACTAGTGAAGACCAAAATGTTTAGCCAGGTGGATCCATCTACTTCTCCCGCGGGTGCGGGCGTGAACACTTATCTTCCTCTGGGTTTCGGAGATGCTGTAGTTTAGATTTTCTTATCTTTTTCCAATTTGTGTGTATGTGCCGTTTTGGCATGTGAGTGTAAATAAAAATGTCTTTTTGCTCAATATTGTTTGAGTCTTTCTTTCGTAATGCAAGTTTTAATCTTTGGCTCTTCTTTTTGCTTAAGAGTTTCGCACAAGTTTGATTGTTTGCATCTCATTATGTGAAGCCTTGGTTGTATTTCTCCCGAAAGTATTTTGATTCCTAGCATAAGCTCTTCCAAAATCAACTCTTTTACATGAGGGCTTCTATAAGTATTTGCGCAAGTTTACCTTATGTGTCCTTTCGTATACGGCCTCGGGTGTATTTTACCGAAGGCATTTTGATTCAGTGCATAAGTTTTTCCAAAATCAACCCATTAACATAAGAGTTTTGATAAGATAGGGCCCTCTTATGTTTACTGTGCTCTTAAAGAGGACGTCCCATGTTCATTACGGCACTAGCATTTGAAGTACTTGTTTAACTTTGAAAGTTAATTCATCGCTCGGACAAGAAACAAGATAAAAACAAAATGATTTCATTGTATTGCTTCTGTTTTCAAAATAAAAGTACATAAGCATTTTCTATGTTGAAGGGAAATTTCCAGTACTTGTGGCTAACTTGTACAACTTGTTTCTATGGGGCTGGCCGCGCAGGCCTCGGTCCTAATGATGCAATTCTATTTGTGGTTTTTCATTTTCGGTCGATGTGGCAGTCATTTTTGTCATATCCTCATACCATTCTCTCCCCCTCCCCCTAGTGTTCGAATGCAAAGAGTGCGAATTGGAACACTAGAAGTCTTGTATCTTCGAAGATTTCCCTAATTAAATTCTATATAATCCTTAACTTGGTAACATAATGTACTTCTGCTCAGGAACTTATGCTATCGAGTGAAGGAACTTTATGGTAACATTCTCTATTGGTTTGTGCTCGGGAAAAGTTAGGTAAACTTTGCTCAATAGCAAACTTAACTTCCCGGTGGGAATTTGCTATAGAGAAAAAAATTATCTAACCGTTCCCGAGTGGATCTTTGCTTGTATGACTTGTTATTAAAGGTTTTATTGTTGTTGTCTTTGTAGTATGCTTTCTATTGCTGCGTCGTTAAAAACCTTGCCAGAAAAATCCAATCGAGACAAAAACTGAATGAAGGGAAAAAGAGTGCAGCACATACTTTCCGCTCAGATAATGTTCATCAGCAATAATATGTTTTGAGGTGCGACGCGTTCCAATTGCTGGGCAAATTTCTCCATTTTGGTTCTCCAATTCGTATGAACCTTTCCTAGTAACAACTAAAATCGGGTAGGGGCCTTCCTACATTGGACCTAACTTCCCGTGTTGAGCTCCCGGGTATTGTGAGTTACTTTCCTTAGATCCAAGTCTCCTACTTTGAAATAACGGAGGTTGGATCTCGATTATAATACCGCTCCATTCTCTTCTTTTGAGCTGCCATTCTTACCTATGCCAAGTCCCTGTGTTGATCGAGCAGCTCCAAGTTGAATAAAATTGCTTTTTTGCTCGATTCTTCATCTGCTTGGAATATGTCATGGTGGATTTCTATACTTTCGCCGATATTAAATTTTTTGCACCGTACACAAGGGAAAAGGGGGTTTTCCATGTGCTTGACTTGACCGTTGTTAGGTATGCCCATATAACTCCGGGTAATTCCTCGGGCCAGTTACCTTTAGCCGCTTCCATCCTTTTCTTGAGATTTTGAATAATCACTTTGTTCGTTGACTTCGCTTAACCGTTTGCGCTCGGATGATAGGGTGAAGATGTGATCCTCTTTATTTTTAAATCTTTGAGGAACTTTGTAACTTTTGCACCGATAAATTATGCCCATTGTCGCATGCTATCTCTTTTGGTATTCCGAACCTGCAAATTATATTTTCTCACAAGAAATCCACCACTTTGTGTTCTCTGATCTTCTGGTAAGGACCTGCTTCCACCCACTTAGAAAATTAGTCAATCAAAATTAAAATAAATCTTACCTTTCCAGGGGCGGTGGCAGTGGTCCGATGATGTCCATCCCCCACTTCATGAATAGCCATGGGAAAAGTACCGAATGTAATGGTTTTGCCGGTTGATAAACTAATAGTGCGTAACGTTGGCAATTATCACACTTTCGTACGAAGTATTTGGCATCTTGTTCCATGCGAGGCAAATAATATCCTTGCCTCACTGATAAGTAGGGATTTTCACCGCTTATTTGCTCTCGTTTACTTGCGTTTTAGCTCAAAAATGCTTCAAGACATTCCTGAGAACTAATAAAATGTGCTTTCGTGCAGGAATATTGGTAAATGAGCCAAAGAAGTCAAAATCAACTCATAAGGGAGTCAAAAGTGGACAAGGACCAAAACAAGGCAGAAAGGCCTACTCTGCGGACCACACAATAGTGTGTGCGGCTGCATAACAATGAAGGAGCACCGTTAGTTTTCAAGAAGAATATGCGGACCGCACAATTATAGTGTGGTCGCATAAGATGGAGTTCAGAGACTTGTGTTTTTTGGGCTAGGAAGAAGTGCGGACTGTACCAGAATTGTGCGACCGCAGGATTACAAGTGCAGCCGCACTCATAATTGTGCGGTCCGCAGAAGACAAGGATCACAGAGATTCAAAGTTAAGTTTAAAGAAGAAACGCGGACCGCACTATTTTTGTGCGGCCACATAATCAAGAGGGCGACCGCACTTATCTTTATGCAGTCCGCAAAAGTCTTGCTCAACCAAATTCCAAGTTCAAGGAGTACGGACTGCACTTGAATTGTGCAGCTGCACAACATCCGCATGGGCATTTTGGTCAGATATTTTTAGCTTAGTATTAATATAACTTTTTGTCATTTTTAGGTTAAGTTTAGTTTTGGGAAAGCACCTGAGCCGTTTTTCTTTACTGCTTTAAGTAATTTTGTACTAGATTAACTTCCAAACATTAGATTTTCTTTCTATAATCAATTATTATGCATTCTATCTTAATTTCTTCTTGTATTTCTTTATTTTTCACGAGTAGCTAAATTTCTAGCTAGGGTTGTGGCCCAACCCTAGTGCGGGTACTTAATGGGTGTTTGATTTAGGGCTTGTTTGTCATTGGGATAGTTATATTTGGCCAAGTTCATGCTTAAATTGAAGGATTAATGGTTGCAAACATTGATTCATGCCTATTTGACTTAGTGTTTACTTGAGAAAGAGAGACCGCGTCTAGGAACAATTGGCTAACAAGAAATTGTGGTGAATTCAAGAAATTGATAGCCCCAATTAAAGGTCAAATCTAGAGATAGTAAGACCCGACTTGAGCATATATCACTTGTTTTGTGCAATACCTATTTGGACTTGAAAAAGGCAAATTGAGCAAAATCACTCAAACTACCGATAGGTATAGAGTGGATAATTGCATGTGATTGCTATATTACAACTCCGACTAATAAAACTTGCCCTAGAGTTTACAAACTGTTAGGTAACCACCTAGGTGGAAGTCATGACCCTAGATTTATCATTTGAAAAACAACCAAAATCAAAAATATTGTCTCCTAGTTTCATATTTGCAATCAATAGCTTAAAGTAGAAGTAGAAATAACAAACAAGAATGTGGAAGTGTAATTTGAGGCATATCATACAATTACACTCAATACATACCTAATCTCAATTCTAACTCCCTGAGGATTCGACCCTGACTCGCATTGGTTTTATTATTGCTTCGACCGCCTCACTACCTATATTTGTGGTGTGAGTTTGGACGATATCAATTTTTGGCGCTGCTGCCGGGGAGTTAAATGGATTTAGCTTTATACCTAGGTTTTGTGTGCTTTGTCTTCTTTTCATTCGAGTCACTAACTTTATTTTTGAATTCATTATAGGTATGAAAATAGCTCTCAACAACGAGCCCATGGGGAATTTTCCAATGGGGGAGGATATGGATGATGACCAAGATGAGGAGGTTCCTCTTGAACCTCAAGCAAATACACGAGGCCTCCCGCCTCAAGATAATGCTCCCATCCTTCCCCCACCTCCACCAAGACAAGTAGCACATCAACAATTACCGAATGAGGTTTATGAGAGTGCTATAGCTAGTAGTCCCACCTCGCATTAGATCGAGCAACTTCCAAATCACCAATGTGATTCTTACACTACTTGAGCAACGGGGATTCTTCATCAGAGCTCCGACTCAAAATGCTTAGAAGCATCTAAAAGGGTTCATTGATACTTGTTGGGGGAGCAAGAAAACAAATGTCTCTGAGGACGCGCTGAGATTGAGGCTATTTCCCTTTTCTCTACGGGGAAAGGCATTGGACAGGTTAGAGAGATTTCCCAATCGTTCCATCCACACTTGGGATGAGTTGGTAGAGAAATTCATTTCCAATTTTTCTTTCTGGGACATGTGGTGACACTACGGGATGAGATTCTTGTATTCAAGCAAGAGCCTAATGAGCCATTGCACGATATTTTAGAAAGATATCGTACCATGGTTAAAGAGTGCACGAATAATGATATAACTGAGGTCGTGATCCAACAAACCTTCTACAAAGGGATCAACACAACAAATCAATATGTGGTAAGTCAACTTGATGGAGGGAACTTCATGAACATGCCTTATGCCGAAGCTTGTGAAATTCTTTATGAGATGGCGGATACCTCATCGACATGGCAAAGTAGATCCAATGTTCAGCAAGGTGACCCAAATGTCCTTCACCTACACAAGGAAATACATTATCATGGGCAAGTTATTGTCGAGTTGACAACCACAATGAACCAATTGGCCAAAGCTCAGCTTCAACAAGTTCAAGGTCCGAAACAAGTGATTGCAATGGAAGGTATGAATATGATGGTGAACAAGAGATGGCAACAAGGTCAACAAATGCAAAGCCGTCCGGAACAATTCATGCAAGATGATAGTGGTTATGATCAAGGTGATTCATTCAATGAGAAAGAAGAAGAAGTTCAATATGTCAACAATTATCTAGGCCAAAGAATCAATGCTCAAGGACAAAATCAATAACAATGGCGGTCGCAAGGAAATTGGGACAACCAAGGCCACCAAGCCAATTGGAGTGGTGGTAAAAATAATCAAAGAAATAGGAATAATCAAGGTAACCAAGGCAGTTGGGGAGTTAATCATCAAGGCAATTGGGGTGACAACAATCAAAGCAATTAGGGCCTATCCTTCTCAAGGTTCGAGCTCTTCTACAAATTAGATGGGAAGAATTGAGAATATGTTTAAATAGATGATGGAGAAGAATGCCGACTCCGATGCTCAACTAGCCTCTCACAACACGTTTATTTGCAATTTGGAGGTTCAATTAGGCCAAATCTCGCAAGTTTTGGACACTCTTCCTAAGGGGACACTACCTAGTGATACGGTGGTGAACCCTAAGAGTGGGAATAATACGGGACATGCCATGGCCATGACTACAAGAAGTGTAAAAGGTGGAGATGCAACCACCTCAAATCAAAGAAGGATTGTGGATGAAGATGTTGTGGTTCAAAAAGATAAAATCTCAAGCAATGTGGTTCAAGCTAATGAAGAAGTGAGAATTGATATTAATGAAAGTGTGGAGGAGACACAAGAAGAAGTGAACTCGTCTAGGGAACACGTGATTGACTTGCCGGAACCGATAGTGCCAAAGGCTAAGGCACCAATGCCAACGCCTCCTTCTCCATACCCGCAAAGGCTTGCAAAGCAAAATAGTGAGAACCAATTCAAAAATTGAGATGATGAAAAGTTTGTCGATCAATGTACTATTGGTTGAGGCTTTAGAGAAAATGTCGAGTTATGCAAAGCTCATGAAGGACTTGGTTACCAATAAAATATTGATGAATTGTGAAATGATCAAGATAACACATCAAGTGAGTGCTATTGTGCACTCAATGGCTCCAAAATTAGAAGATCCGGGTGCCCTCACAATCCCTTGCACTATTAGGAGCACCGATTTTGCTAAAGCTTTATGTGATCTTGGGGTGAGTATCAACTTGATGCCCTACTCGGTGTTCAAAACTTTAGGGATTGGGCAACCAGGACCCACATCCATGAGGTTCTAAATGGCGGATAGTACTATGAAGAGGTTATTGGGTATAATTGATGATGTGTTAGTTTGTGTTGACAAGTTCATCCTCCCGGCGGACTTTGTGATTCTTGATTGTGAAGTATACTATGAGGTGCCTATTATTTTGGGCAGACCTTTCCTTATTACGGGGAAGGCTCTTATTGATGTGTAAGCTGGTGAGCTCACTTTTCGGGTGGGTGATGAAAATGTGGTCTACCATGTGTGCAAATCTATGAGGCAACTGAATAGAAATGAAGTTTGTTTGTTCGTGGATTTGGTGATGGATGTGATTATTGATGATGCTAGTGCCACAATGAATGTTGAGGATAATTTGGAAGTCGTTTTGGTCAATCTTGATGATGCTAAGGAGAAAGAAGGCTATGTGGAGTGTGTGAATGCATTGCAAGGAATGTGGTCGTATACTTATGACCCCCACAAGCTATCTTTGGATCATGAAAATAGGAAGACTCCTCCAACAAAATCGAGGAGCCTCCCACTTTATAGTTAAATCCATTGCCTCCACATCTCAGGTATGAATTCTTTGGCCCTTCTTCTACTTTACCGGTTATTCTTTCTTCGTATTTGACTAACATGCTGGTAAAGTCCATGCTACAAAGGAGGAAAAGAGCAATCGGATGGACCTTGGCGGATATCCGGGGTATAAGCCCCGCCTTTTGCATGCACAAGATTATATTGGATAAGGGTGCCAAACCTTCCGTTGAACATCAAAGGAGGCAAAATGAAGCAATGCAAGAGGTGGTCAAGAAAGAGATCATAAAGTGGTTGGATGTCAGGGTTGTGTACCATATTTTCGATAATTCATGGACTTCTCCGGTGCAATGTGTCCCAAAGAAAGGGGAATGACTGTGATTACCAATGACAAGAATGAGTTGGTTCCTACAAGGACGGTAACCGGTTGGAGGGTATGTATGAAATATCGCAAGCTCAACAAAGTTACAAGAAAAGATCATTTCCCACTTCCCTTCCTGGATCAAATGCTTGATAGGTTGGTCGGACGTGCTTTCTATTATTTCCTCGATGGGTATTCTGGCTACAATCAAATTCTCATTGCTCCGGAGGATCAAGAAAAGACTACTTCACTTGTACCTGTGGTACTTTTGCATTCTCATGGATGCCATTTTTTTTATGTAATGCACTAGCGACTTTTCAACGGTGTATCATAGCCATTTTCATCGACATGGTGGAGGATATTCTTGAGGTATTCATAGATGATTTATCCATGGTTGGAAAAACTTTTGATGATTTCTTGAACAATTTGGATAGGGTCTTGGCTAAATGTGAGGAGACTAATTTTGTGTTGAATTGGGAGAAGTGTCACTTCATGGTCAAGAAAGGCATTGTCCTCGGTCACAAAATTCCTAAGCATGATCTAAAGGTCGACAAGGCCAAAATTAACATGATCTCCAAACTCCCTCCCCTACATCCGTGAAGGGAGTGAGGAGCTTCTTGGGTCATATGGGTTTCTATCGCCGATTCATCAAAGACTTTTCCAAGGTGGTGAACCCTTTGTGTAAACTTTTGGAGAAGGATGCCAAGTTCCATTTCAATGAAGATTGTATGAAGGCATTCGAATTGCTTAAGTTCAAGTTGACTACTACTCCTATTATTACCGCAGGATTGGAGCTTGCCTTTTGAGCTCATGTGTGATGCTACTGATGTAGCGGTTGGAGCTGTGTTGGGTAAATGTATCAAACAAATCTTCCATTTGGTCTACTATGCAAGAAAGAACATGAATGATGCCCAATTCAACTACACAGTGATCGAAAAGGAGCTACTTGCTATTATCTTTGTTATGGATAAGTTCTGCCCATACATGATGGGTACAAAGGTGATTGTTTATACCGATCGTATGCCGCTTCGGTATTTGATAAGCAAAAAAGACTCTAAGGTAAGTTTTATGCGGTGGTAACTTCTATTACAAGAGTTTGATATAGATATTCAACACCGCAAGGGTAGTGAAAACCAAGTGGCGGACCACTTGTCCCGATTGGAGGAAGAGGGGAGGTCACATGTCGGCCTTGAGATCAATGGTTCATTTCCTGATGAGAAACTCCTAGATGTCTTAATGACTGGGATTCCATGGTTCGCTGACTTAGAAAACTATCTTGTGAGTGGCATTGCACCGAATGAGTTCTCTTCAAACAAAAGAAAGAAGCTCAAACGGGATTGCCTTGACTATTATTGGGATAAGCCGTACCTCTTTCGAATTTGTACCGATGGTGTGATTCAATGATGTGTATCGGAGGAGGAACAAGTGGGTATTCTTGAGGTTTGACACTCTTCACTGTATGGTGGTCACCATGGTGGAGCAAGAATGTGACAAAAGTTTTGAGTTATTGGCCTAGGCTCTACAAGGATGTTAGTGAGCTTGTCATGCATTGTGATGAATGCAAAAGGGTCGGTGGGATCTCAAAGAAGAATGAAATACCTCTCACCACCATTTTGGATATAGATATTTTTTATGTGTGTGGTATTGATTTCATGGGTCTGTTTGTTAGCTCTTGTGGGAACACCTACATTCTTGTCGCGGTTTATTACGTGTCTAAGTGGGTTGAGGTTGCTACTTTACCCAAAAATGAAGCGAGGAGTGTGGTGTCATTCTTGAAGAAAAGCATATTCACGAGGTTAGTCACATCAAGGGCCATTATTAGTGATGGGGGTTCGCGTTTTTGGTACCTTACTCACAAAGTATGGTGTCACTCACAAGGTATCGACCCCTTACCATCCTCAAGCAAGTAGGCAAGTTAAAGTCTCCAACTGGGAGATCAAGAGTATTTTGCATAAGACAGTCAATGCCAACTGGACGGATTTGTCAAGAAAACTTGATGATGCTCTTTGGGCTTATGGAACTGCCTACAAAACATCGATCGGGATGTCTCCATACTGGTTAGTGTTCGGGAAGGCGTTCTATCTTCTGGTAGAGCTTGACAATAAGGCCATGTGGGCTTTGAAGAAGTTGAACCATGTGGGTTATGAGCCGCATTTGATTTTGACGGCCTTGGAGTCGAGTCCCCGGGCCAGTTTTGATCCCTACAATCAAAGCTTCATACTCTACTTTATTGTTAGTTAAAGGGACATTCTGATAGCTTGCCTTAGGGTTTCCCCTGAAGACGTGATTAGTACTATACCGAGCCCGAACCCTTTTTTACGTTGGAAGCTCTGTCCGTTAATTAGTTCCAAAACCCCTAGTGTCGATTCTGACACTATTACTGCCTCTTTGGTTGCCAGAGGCAGTAGTCCCAGACTGAAATCAGCCACGAAGTCAGCCAAGACTTACGACTTAATTGCAGTCCGTGGGTTATATTCTATGTTGAAATCACTCATTTCGGTGGCCCAATTGGAGAATCTACCTAAGAGCTCTGGTTTATGGAGGATGTTCCACAAAGGGAAAGTAGTTACCACGGCTACGGGTGGCATTAGAAGTAGGGCCTCAATATCCGGAGAAGAGACTACGAGAGTTCAGGCCGATTTCTCCAAATGTAGGTAGCGAGTTTCTGCTCCCATTAAAATTTTACTAACATAATAAATGGGAGATTTCGTACCTTCATCCTCACGGACTAAAACCGCACTTACCGCAACTTATGAGATTGCGAGGTAGGCTAGCAACGTTTCACCTTCTTTTGGTTTTGATAGCAATGGAGGGCTAGACAAGTACTTCTTCAAATCCCTAAAATCATGCTAGCAATCCGGGTTCCATTCGAAAATTATTTTTCTTTTTGAGCAGTGCGAAGAAGCGATGACATTTTTCTGATGATGGGGAAATGAAACTGCTCAAAGCTGCCAATCTCCCCGTGAGCCTTTGGACTTCCTGCACGTGACAACTGGTCGGGGGATGTCTTCTATGGCTTTGATCTTATCAGGTTTTACCTCAACTCCCCTCTGCGATACCATAAATCCTAGAAACTTTCTAGAGTTGACTCCGAACACGCATTTCTCGAGGTTAAGTTTTATATTATGCTTCTTTAGGATGTCAAAAGTTTCTTGCAGATGTTTAAGGTGATCACCTGCATTCACAGACTTAACGAGCATATCGTCTATGTAAACTTCCATAGTTTTTACTATTTGATTTTCAAACATCCTGTTCACGAGCCGTTGATAAGCAACTTCGGTATTTTTCAATCTGAAGGACATCACATTATAGCAATATGTACCAAAATTTGTTATAAATGAAGTTTTTCCCTAATCCTCTAGGTTCATCTTAATTTGTTTGTACCGGAATAAGCATCGAGGAAACTCATTAACTCATGCCTGGCCGTAGTATCAATCTTTTGATCGATATTTGGCAGTAGGAACGAGTCTTTCAAGCATGCCTTATTCAAATATTTATAATCTACACACATGCAAATTTTATTGTTCTCCTTAGGAACTACTACTACATTAGCTAGCCATTTTGGATACTTTACCTTTCAGATCGAACTAATATTAAGTAAGCAAATTACCTATTCTTTGACGAATTTATTCCTGGCTTCAGCAATGGGCATTTCTTTTTCCTGCCTGAGGGTACATTGGGATATAAACTTAACTTGTGTACGGCTATCTCCGTCAGAACACATGTCATATCTACATGCGACCATGCAAAATAATCGGAATTAAATTTAAGGAATTCAATAAATCCAGACCTGAGCTCCGGGTGCAGTCTTGTCACCAATTGGAATTTCTTTTCCAGGAATTTTTCGAACAATGCAACTTGCTCAAGATCTTCCGCTATAGATTTCGTTGCATACGTCTCTTTTGGAACCTGGAAGTACCTCGGAACCTGATAATATTCTGACGTTTCTGCCATCGGGCTAACTTCATCTAGTTTAGGAGCAGGCGTCGGTTCCTGCAATTGCTATGTCGCATATTCCTTTCTTTTTTACTGGAGATCGAAATTGAATTCATCTCCCTTGTCGCCGGTTGGTTGCCCCTTATCTGTTTACGTATGATATTAGCCGAACTTCCTGGATCCACTAGAACACGTTTAATCTTAAAATCTAGTACATTTAAAGAAATTACTAGTGCATCATTGTATGGTAGCAGCAATCTGTCTGCGTTCTCCTCCGTAAAAATGATACCGTCTTCTCGGCCTTTTTCTATGGATTATTCATACTTTCTCCTTTTTGATGCCGAAAAGGTAACCCTATTCATCTCGTTTCCCTTTGAATGTCATGTTGATCGTTTGGCTTGGGGGATCTTCTCATGCTTTTGATGGTTCAGCGTTGTCCCAGTTATGACCATAATTGTTCTTAGCTTGGTCACTCAAGAATTCTTTGAGATGACTATTTTTCAATAGTGTTGCCACATCTTCTAGGAGGTATTGGTAGTCCCCTGTCCGGTGTCCATTCGTCCCATGGTATTCACACTATAAGTTGGGATCCCTCTGTCTAGAATCAGATCTTATTAGTTTTGAGAATCGTGCTTCATTAATATATCTGATGGCTGGTACCAACTCTACTATACTGACGTTGAAATTATATTCCGATAACTTGCGGTAAGAAGGATCCCGTGAACGTGATGCTTCTTTATCCTACAGTGATCTATTTTTCCTTCCGTGATCATCCCTTCGGTCAATAATGAACGTGTTTGCTCTCCTGGAGCTCCTGCCGCGGCCTTTAGTTTGTTCATAGGGAAAAAAAGCGGCCTCTCGAAGGTCGTCTGTCCGTGCCAAAATCTTTTTTTGATTTTTCTCTATTCTTTTCACGTCATCTAGTCGGTGATGGAAAGCTAATCTGATCATCTTCGATCCTTATCTTTGATTCACATCGTTTATGGACATCTTCCCAAGTTGTTGCTTGAAACTCGAGCAGGCTTTCCTTCAATTTTCGGGAAGCTTCTGAACTTCTCGGATTCAATCCCTTGGTGCTTTAGCAGCCTATTCATCCGGGACAATCGAGAGAAATTAGGTAACGAACTCTCGTAGCAACTCAGATTCTCCTTGCACAATCCTGAATATGTCGGCCTTTCAGGCCTGTACTTTTCTAGCTCTGGCATGAGATTTGATGAAAGAGTCTGTGAGCATCTCAAAGGAGTCTATAGAATGCTGGGGTAATAATGACTGCTATGTCAAGGCTCCCCTCGTGGGGGTCTCTCAAAATTTCTTCAGCAAAACAGATTCAATTTCATGAGAAGCTAAATCATTTCCCTTTACCATTGTTGTATAGGTGGCTATATGCTCCTGAGGGTCTGAAGTATCGTTATACTTTGGCACATCAGGCCTTTTAAACCGCTACTGGATTAGTTCTAGTGTTGTACTTGGCTTGTATGGTGATTGGGTGTAATTCTTTGAGTCCGGACCTTTCAGCACCGGTGGTGCGCCCAGGATTTGGTCCATGTGGGCATTCACTTCCCTCATAAACCGTAAAAGTTCATTCTTGATAGGATCGTTCTCGTTATTGAGGCCGGATCCACTCCCCCCAGCCCCGTAGGAGCCAACTTCACCCCTAGGAGTGTTGTTGTCGACTCTCTGCATTGTTTTATTTGCGAGAGTACAAGGAGAAATTTGATCTCATCTATTCGCACTATTAAGAACCCACGACAATAATTGATTCAACTCTATCATAACCTTATCATGTCACATGAGGTGGCATAAAATGATCGCATGTTGCTCTTACAAGACCCTTACCATGTCAACTACATGTTCCCCATCAGCGTCATCGGGAGTTGTCTCCCGAACATGTCGAGGATATTACATGTCATGCACCGGTGTGGAGCCATTCCCCTTATTGTGGGTGTCAGTGATTGAGTCCTCAAAATGAGGCTCATCTCCTCAAATCTCAGGGTTGTGCATGTTGTTAACTATGTTATCTGCCATTTCTTATGATTTTTTCTAAGAAAAAATAATTAAAACACACTAGTAAAAGAGGCAAGTATCAATTTAATTGCACGACTGTCTAGGCCCCACTGTGGGCGTCAAACTATTTACATGTAAAATGGTATTGTTGAGTTTATACGTGATTTCTAGAAAAGTGAATAAATATGATCCTGAAATGATAAAATAATTAAAGAATTATGCAATACTTAGCCTTAGGATGTAGACGAAATAGCAGAAACAACAGTTTGGAGAACATGGTTTTCGGGTACAACAACAATGAAATTAAAATGCAAGAAAATAAGATTGTATTAACTTTTTTGTGGAATATAGCATAAGTTTAGTGGGATTTTACTAGGTATGTTGTAGTTGTTGGAATATAGCATAAGTTTTCCAGAAATTTTGTGTCCTTTACAATGATAACTGAGCTCACTATTTATAGCTACGTCTAAGAAAGGAGGTCTTTCCCCTCTTTGATGTCAATTATGAGGGTCATTGATGAAGATGTAACGGTGAATATAAATGCCAAATTTTTTGTAACAGAAAATCGTACTTAATGCCGTGGAATATTCTTATTAAATACTACCAGACGAAAATTATTTATTACATCCTTATGAGCATTATTCTTTCGGTGACAAACGGAACAGTTGCCTTCGGTCTTAGCCATCCCCCCGTCTTGGGTTCCACTATCCCTCTTCTTGACAGCCACGTGTCATAGCATATTTTACCCTAATGCAATAATATGAATGAGTGTGGTGGGATTAGGGTTCGGGGGTGGTTCAAGCCTTAAGCCTATGGATTCTCGTAAATCCAATAGCTTTTGCTCAAACTCAGTTTTTATATTGAATTTTTTACTAAATATTTATAAATATTTGACTATAAACCCATATATTATATATATATATATATATAGCTATACGCTTAAATGCGACCTTGGATAGTCAGTGGCGCATCCAAGTTGAGGGATATGAGTTCAAATAAATCCATAGGCCATGTATAACAATGATATTCCTTCTGTTTCAATTTATATGTCACATTTTCCTTATTAATCCATTCCAAAAAGAATTACACATTTCTACAATTAGAAATAATTCACCCGTTTTTATAACCACACAAATGTCATGACCCCGCAAGCTTTTACCACTTAAATTTTTATGACGACAAGTTTTAAAGTCTTTTTTTCCTTAAATTTTGTGCCGAATCAAACTACCTCATTTAAATTAAAATGGAGGGAGTATATTTTTAAAAAATATTTAATATATGTGCGTGAACCCATACTCAAAGACTATTATGGTACAATTATTATTGGGTGTACCTCTATAAGTAAAATTGGCTGTTCAAACACTCTGAACGGTCTTGCTTCGATGTGTAGTGTGTGTGTGTGTGTGTGTGTGTATATATATATATATATTTGTGTGTGTGTGTGTGTGAAAATTTCATAAAATGTCAAAAAGAATATAATTTTGAACTTATAATTTTAAAAGTATAGTGGGTCATTATAGTAAGAGATTAAAGTTAAGCTAGTAAAATATAAATTTTACATCCATATGTGATAACTCGCCATGTCATCATGCCACATAGGTGCCATTTGGCATATATTAATGCCATGTGGAAGCTTACATGGGAGGAAGGCTAGCATTTGTGAGAAGATTCTAGAGAAGTATGGATATTTCTTCAGGAAGAACCTAGATCCTTATGGATTTGCTAGGAAAGTCCTTAGAATTTTCTAAGCTTGTAGAGAATTCTAGAGAAAGCCCTTATCTTGTAAATATCAAGGACTTGTGTAATAATTAATATTTACACACTAGCCCCTGGAGACTAGTATATAAAGGGAGCCATTCATTTGTAATTCATCAAGCAAAACAATCAAGTTCTCTCCAATACAAAGCTTCTTTTAACAATTCTCTTGTGTTCTTTCTTCCATTCTCTTAGTGATCTTGAGTGTAGTAAGGCTGACTTGGCATAGCAAGAACGTGTGCAAGTTGTGCAAGATCGTGAGCATGTTGTCAAGTGCGGCACGTGTACTTATTTAACAACTAAAGACGTGACAACGTGGTATTAGAGCGAAGGTTTCAACTAAGGGAATGGCGAACGACGGAGAAATTAATGCTGCCAACACCCAAGCCAACGTCATCTAGGAGGCTGCTAGCAAGAGCAGCCGTAGCAAAAAGAGTAATACCACCAACAAGAGATAAGAGGTGCCACCCGAGATTGTGTCAAACAAAGGGCTTACATCCCAAGAACCATCGGCCACTAAGGCGAGCGAGGATAAAGTGGAGGTCCTTCCCGAGGACGTCTCGCTTGGTAAAGAATGGGTGATGAAGGTGAACGCGGGGATGGACATCGTAGAGATCTTTGTCCATCACTTAGGGAAGGAGGAAGGCACCCTTAGCGTTCTTGAGGGGCACACTCTTAAAGAGACTGAGAGTATCCAAAATGACTTGGAGGGACGTACGCAGACCGAGATGGAACTAAAGCAAACCATCACTGCCTTAAAGTGCAGACTCATGGAGGCTTTAAGTACCATCGATGCTATGAAGGCAAAGATAGATTCACTCGAGGAGCATGTCAATGGTGGCATGACCAAGGCAGCCAACAATGTTGTGGTAATGAGAGAGGCCAAGATTGAGGCTCCCAAACCCCCGGTGTTCAAAGGTGTTCGTGATGCACAAGAAGTGGAAAACTTCCTTTGGCACTTGGAGAACTACTTCAGGCATGGCAAAGTGAGGGACGACGAGTCAAGGATCAACACTGCTGTATTGTACCTCTCAGAGACTGCCATGCTTTGGTGGAGAAAGAAGATGGCCGACGTGGATAAAGGTCTATGTACTATTAGCATATGGTATCAGTTCAAAGCCGAGTTCAAGCGACAGTTCTTTCCAAACAATATCTTATACGAGGCAAGGCGCAAGCTTAGGGAATTAAAGCAAATAGGGAGCATACATAACTATGTCAAGGAGTTCACTACCCTTATGCTTCAAATCCCCAACCTGACCAATGATGACTTATTGTTCCACTTCATGGACGGGTTGCAAAATTGGGCTAAATATGAGTTGTAACACCGACAAGTCACTGATATAGACCAAGCCATAGTGGAGGCTGAATCATTGATAGATTTCAAGCATGACAAGCACAACAAATGCAATGGAAAGGAGTCAAGGTTAACAATATCAAAGGTAGGGGAGATCGTGGCAAAGGCAAGGAGATACATCAACAATACTCCAAGACTCAAGATTCCAAAATCCCGAGTGGTCGTCAGGGCTACGCTGAGAAGAAGGCACAGGCCGAGAAAAAAGGATGCTACGTATGTGGAGGGCCGCACGGCTTCAAGAATTATCCCGACCTAAAGAGCCTCGGTGCTATAGTCCGTGAACGAAAGAAGCAGCCGCAAGGAGAGAGTTCGGGAACCGCACAGTTGGATATGATCGGATTATGTGGTGCTGTAACAAAGCAAGCTATCCAACCTACTGAGACTGGAAATCAGANCAACCAACTCTCACGTCAAGACCGTGAATGCCGAGGTACAAAATGCTCGTGGGGTAGCTAATGGAGTAGGTGTCAAATTGGGAGCTTGGAAAGGTATGACAAACTTTACCGTAATGCTATGGATATCTTTGACATCATACTGGGGCAAGAGTTCTTTAGACATTGCCATACTTTGATCGAACCCTACCTCCAACATCTCTTGGTTATGGAGCGAGATGGAGCTTGCATGGTACCTACAATGACTATGCCATACAGATAGATCCAAGCACAAATCTTAGCTATGCAGGTTGTCAAGGGGATCAAGAAGGGGGAGCCAACATTCGTGGCAACCATTGCAAGTCTAGAGGAAGACAAGAATTATCAAGAGACGGTGCCGCCTTGCATAAAGAAGTTGCTTGAGGAAAACAAAGATGTCATGCCCGAGGAGTTGCCTAAGCACTTGCCGCCTAGGCGAGAGGTGGATCACAAGATTGAGTTGGAGCCAGGGGCTAAGCCACCCGCATTTGCCCCATATCGTATGGCACCCCCGAGCTAGAGGAGCTCAGGAAACAATTGAAGGAGCTAATAGATGCTGGTCATATTCGCCCATCAAAGGCACCTTTCGGCGCACCGGTATTATTTCGGAAGAAGAAGTATGGATCGTTGTGCTTGTGCATAGACTACCGATCACTTAATAAGGTTACAGTGAATAATAAGTACCCGATCCCTCTCATTGCTGATTTGTTCGATAGACTTGGTCAAGCCAAGTACTTTACCAAGGTGGATCTTCGAAAGGGCTACTATCAAGTTCACATTGCGGAAGGGGATGAGCCAAAGACAGCATGTGTGACGAGATATGGAGCCTTTGAGTGTTTGCTGATGCCCTTCAGCTTAACCAATGCACCAACCACATTTTGCACCCTTATGAACAAGATTTTTCATCCCTACCTTGATCAGTTCCTGGTAGTCTACCTAGATGACATATTCATCTACAGCAACACCTTGGAGGAACACATGGAGCACTTAAGGAAAGTTTTCCAAGTCTTGCGGGAGAACGAGCTATACATCAAGAGGGAGAAGTGCGAGTTTGCACAATCAAAGGTGCACTTCTTGGACCATGTCATTAGCAATGGCGAGCTACGCATGCACGAGGCTAAGGTACGTGCTATCCAGGAGTGGGAGGCACCTACAAAGGTAATAAAGTTGAGATCCTTACTTTGCCTTGTTAACTACTATCATCGATTCATCAGTGGCTACTCATTAAAGGTTGTACCATTGAATGAGTTGCTAAAGAAGAACAAGCCATGGGTTTGGATGGAGCATTGCCAAAAGGCGTTTGAATGCCTTAAGGAAGCTGTAACAGAGGAGCCAGTCTTGGCGTTACCTGACTTTTCCAAGACATTTGAGGTGCACACAGATGCCTCAGACTTCGCCATTGGGGGTGTCCTAATGCAGGATAAACATCCCATAGCGTTTGAAAGCCGGAAGTTAAATGAGACGGAGCGGGGTTACACGGTGCAAGAGAAAGAAATGACTACCATTGTGCATTGCCTTCGTACATGGAAACATTATCTGCTCGGGACGAGGTTCGTGGTTAAGACTGACAATGTAGCTACTAGCTACTTTCAGGCGTAGAAGAAGCTCACACCAAAATAGGCTAGGTGGAAGGATTTCTTAGCCGAGTTTGATTATGTGCTGGAGTACAAACCGGGCAAAGGTAACATTATAGCCGATACCTTGAGCCGAAAAGCTGAGCTTGCTGCAATCACTTCAACAAGATGGGACATTCGTGAGGCTATAAAAGAAGGCATGCAACATGATTCGGCATCCAAACAACTTATCAAGTTAGCCAACCAGGGCAAGACGAGACGTTTCTGGGAAGAAGACAACTTATTGCTTACCATGGGTCGGCGGGTCTACGTGCCTAAGTTTGGAGACATTAGACGGCGGATCTTAAGGGAGAGTCATGATACAATGTGGGCTGGTCATCCAGGCCAACGTTGCACCAGGGCCGTGGTTGAGTCAGTCTACTATTGGCCACGCATGTGAGATGATATAGAATGTTATGTGCAGACTTGTCTCGTATGTCAGCAGGACAAGGTTGAGCAACAACAGCCCGGTGAACTTTTGGAGCCATTACCAGTTGCAGAGCATCCATGGGAGAGTGTGACTATGGACTTTATCTCTTGCCTACCAAAGTCCGACGGTTAAGGTACTATTATGGTGGTCGTGGATAGATTTTCCAAATATGCCACCTTCATTCCCGCCTCACCAGGTTGCACGGCCAAGGAAGCCGCCAAGCTATTCTTTAAGAATGTGGTGAAATATTGGGGCTTACCAAGGCATATAATCAGTGGTCGAGACCCCCGCTTTACTGGAAACTTTTGGAGAGAGTTGTTCGACATCCTTGACACGGAGCTGCACTTTTCTACTAGTTTCCACCCACAGACGGATGGACAAACGGAATGAGTCAATGCCTTACTAGAATGCTACTTGAGGCATTATGTAAGTGCGTATCAGGAAGATTGGGAAAGGCTCCTATACATCGCCCAATTCTCTTATAACTTGCAGCGGAGTGAGTCCACGGGGTGGACACCATTTGAGCTAGCAATAGGCCAACAACCACAAACTCCACATTCATTACCAACTGCGTTCAAGGGAAAGAGTTTGGGGGATTATCATATGGCCAAAGGATGGGAGGAGCAGCTTGACCCAGCTAAGTACTACTTGGATAAGGCATCTAAAAAGATGAAGAAGTTTGCGGACTGTAGACGGCGTCCCACGGACTATGGAGTTGGGGACATGTTCATGGTGAAGTTTAACCCAAGACAATTCAAGGCACTACGAGGCATGCATCAGAATTTGATTCGCAAGTATGAGGGGCCATTAAGATCGTCGCCAAGGTAAGCAAGATCTCATACAAGCTTGACATGCCATCGTATCTTAAGATCTACCATGTCTTCCATGCTAGCATGCTAAAGCCATATCATGAAGATAAGGATGATCCGAGTAGGGGCCAATCAAGTCGAGTGCCAATGACTATCACCACCTCCCATGATCGGGAGATTGAGGCTATTGTGGATTACCAGGCCAGGCGAAAACAAGGGCAAAAAGCTACCGCTATGTTCCTCGTCCATTGGAAAGGGCAATCACCGGAGGAGGCCATGTGGGAACGATATGAAGACTTGTAGCAATTCAAAGATAAGATCCGAGAGTTTATGCAGCAGCATTGCGCCGCAGTCGTCGCAATATTAGGTGGGGGAGAGTGTGATAACTCACCATGTCAACATGCCACATAGGCGCCATTTGGCATATATTAATGCCATGTGGAAGCTTACATGGGAGGAAGGCTAGCATGTGTGAGAAGATTATAGAGAAGTATGGACATTCCTTAGGAAGAACCTAGATCCTTATGGATTTGCTAGGAAAGTCATTGGAACTTTTTAAGCTTGTAGAGAATTCTAGAGAAAGCCCTTATCTTGTAAATATTAAAGACTTGTGTAATAATGAATATTTACACACTAGCCCCTAGGAGACTATTATATAAAGGGGGCCATTCATTTGTAATTCATCAAGCAAAACAATCAAGTTCTCTCCAATACAAAGCTTCCTTTAACAATTCTCTTGTGTTCTTTCTTCCATTATCTTAGTGATCTTGAGTGTAGTAAGGCTGACTTAGCATAGCAAGAACGTGTGCAAGTTGTGCAAGATCGTGAGCATGTTGTCAAGTGCGGTACGTGTACTTATTTAACAACTAAAGACGTGACACATATCTTTATAATAGTATACCCATCCTCTTGAATCCTAGATCCTCCTCCGTGGATAGTTGCATGCTCATCGTAATTCTACTTTTTCTCCTTACTTTTTGTTCGTTTTCCGTTGCCAGTTTTTTTTCTATCTAAGGATCTTTGATTGAGAGAATGGTTGGACATATTTATGAAGTATTTGCTAGAAATTTGGGAATAGAAACTCAAAAAATATTCTTTTGAGGCGTTTTTGTTAAAGGGATTAAGAAAACACAACTTATAGTTTATTTGGCCAAGTTTCTTCAAAGTCAAAAAATTTATTTTTTCTTACCAAAAGTATATTTGAAAAAACCACTTTTAAATAAAACCACTTCAAAATAAGCTGAAACAGGCTGATCGTGATCAGAGGCGGATCTAGGATTTCGATAACATGAGTGCACTACTAAAAAAGGAGGAAAACTAATTAAGCGTTGAACCAATTGCACCATTCAACTTTTACGGAGCATGGGCGCCAATACATAATATTGGACAAGTTTTAGAAAATACGTACATAAAATATCTAATTTGACGGACGGACCATGAGTGCACGTACCCCGTATTGCAGGCTATAGATACGCCCCTTATCGTGATCAATAAACCACCGGTTTAGCTGAACACTTATGGTCATTTGGTTTGCAATCACTTATATGGGTATAGTGTAAGGATTATAATACACAAAATAAGTAGCCTGATAACGGGTTTTATCTATTTATTACGAAAAAGGGCAAATATATCCTTGTACTACTAGAAAATATTTAAATTTACCTCTCGTTATACTTTTAATTCACATATACTTATGTCGTTATGCTATTGGTTCAAATATATTCTTTTCCGTTAAGTTTGTCCAAAATGGACATCTAATTTTACGTGGCGCTGACGTTTGATGAGGTGGATGCCACATGGCTTGCCACATCAGCACCTCTAACTCATTTTACCCCCCTTCTATTTTTTTCTACTAAAATTTTCTTCCCCTCCACCTCAATGGCCACCATTACCGCTATCATGAAAATATTGTACTTCAAATTTAGTCTTTTATATATGGATTAGGGGCGCTTGGTGGCATGGTACGTGGCATCCACGTCATCAAATATCAGTGCCACAAATGTTCGGATGTCCACTTTGGACAAATTTAACAAAATAGGGATATACTTGAACAAATAATAATTATAGAATAAGTATATTTAAACCCAAAGTATAACAAAAGGTATATTTAAATCTTTTCTCATAGTACAAGGACATGCTTAGGTCTGAGCTGCTCCGTTATGAAGCCCGTCTCCGGAAAACTATAGATGAGGATAGATATTTGCCTTTTGCCGTATTTATTATAATGTACATAGAAATTAAACTCTATCAAATTAAGTTTCCTATAGACGTGTGTATAAGAGCCTATTTGGCTTACCTGATTCAAAGTGGAACAAACATCAAGTGCTGAAAAACTTTTAAGTATTAAAATTGATTTGATAAATAAACAGTTATGTGTTTAAATTTAAGTATTGAACTGATAATAAGTAATTAAGTGGTAAAGACAAGATTTTTATTAAGGGGGAACAAAATATAAAGAAATAAACTCTTCAAGAAATTAAGGGGTGTCAATGCGTATTATTTATACATATTTTAAAAAAATACCTAGCTACATAATGTAATTTTCTGATAAAGGGTAACGGTGACACATCTTGAGTGCATGTACCTCCACCACTGATGTTGAACTGTTGATAAGCATTTTCTTGCAAAGTAATAACAAAAACACTAGATAATTTTTTCATCAATTCAAGTTTTAAGGACAAAGTTATTTGTTACCTGTATCGGTGAGATATCATACATCTCCTAAAATTATTCAAAGTATATACAAGTTAGACCGAATACGAGAATTAAAAAAAAAAAGTAAAGTTAATCTCTTATTTATTTATTTATTTATTTATTTATTATTATCGTCAAAAGCATAAAATTGACATTGTTTTGCAATTACTACAGCCTCGCATGTTTTCTTGATTTGGGAGCTGAATGTATCTCTATAGACTCAATTTTAATAATGTTTTAATTCATAGCCACCACCACCATTTCTTTAATTATAAAAAAGCCTACTCTTTGCCTTTTGCTCTCACTCTTCCCATTCATCTCTGAATCTTAATTATCCCTTACTATTTACGATAAATGATCAGTTTATTTTTTTATTTTGATTCAAAATAAATATTTAGTTATATAATAAAAAAAATTTAATTTACTTTTACTCTTTTACTCTTAGGTTCATATTCCTAAAATAATTTCTTACTCTTCTCCATAACTATGTGACCAATATTTAATAAGGATAGTTTAGTTATATCAGGTATTTTTGTATACGATTTAATTTTTTTAATGAGCGTGCTAAAAGAAAATTGATCACTTATTATGAAATAAAAAAAAAGTAATATTCATTTTCCGACTATATTTCCGGCGAATAAACAACTCTGAATCTCTATATTTGTGTCCTCAGATCTGCAACAAAGTTAAAGAGAAAAAGCAAAGAGACCCTTTTTGCAGAAAAAAAACATTCAAATAATCAAAAGAGCTATTATGGAATCTTTACCTGTCTTTAGTCATTTCTTTATTTAATTCTTTTACTATTTTTAATCTTCATTTCTTTTTGTATAAAACATTCAAAAGCCTGATGACTATGGAAAAAATACATTTTTTTCACTGCATGCTTAAAGCTCTTTTTTAGTCTTTAGCTTCTCTTTTCTTTCGATGAAAGTTCTCTTTTTTCCTTAAATTAAAGGTAGTGAGTGAGTGTGCAACTTCGTTTTCTGTATTCAGAGTTCATTTCCATTTGTTTAATCTTAATCACACATCTTATACATTCCCAATGCCCAAATTAAAATATTTCTTCGGTTTAAGTTTATAGTTTGACTCGGCATGAAATTTAAAAATAAAAAACTTTTTTAAATTCTGATTCTGAAATATGTCACATAAATTAGAATGTAAGGAATAAATAGTTTTTGTTTTATTTATGTGACGTTCTTTCATTATTAGACATAAACATTTTCTTAATCCGTTCGAAGATCATCGCGCTATCATAAAAAAAAATGACTTTAAACTTTCTGTATTACTTTTAATAATAGTATGTTCTTATGATATAAAAATGTCATGATATATTTTATTTGACTCGAAAGTTAATGAATACTTTGCAAGCAAAGACAATCAGAAAATAGATCAAAAGTAAATCGTAATCAAATATAATAAGACCTAGAAATATGTATGATATCTTTTATCACTTTTGATGTATTGAGTGTTCTCGAGAGAGAGAGAGAGAGAGAGAGGGAGAGAGAGAGAGAGGGAGAGAGAGAGAGCTTGTATTAGAAAAAAAGGATCTCCCCTTTACAACATTGGGATCCTCCTTTATATAACAGGAGGACCTCCTCGAAATAATAAAATAATATAAAAATAGGTCGCGCGTCCTCGAGGGGACGGCGAGACTCATGAATGCGCTTTCGGTCCGATATTCTGGGGGTGTACCCCTGCTACGACCATTGTGTAGTCCTGGGTTGTTAGCACAGCAAGGGGCAGAATTTGACCTTATACGGTTAGTCCCTCCGTTCGTTGGTGACGTAGCGAAGTGCGTCGCCGATGGACGGATACGCGAACCACACGTTGGGAAAATTTTGGCCAAGTTCAGAGGTGACGACGTAAAGGGGAGACCATTTGAATCTGTTGGTATATTGGCGCGCAAACCCTTTTCTGAAATGACGTCACTGTATGCAGGCGTCATCATTACGTGTATTCCCGAGAAAATGCAAAAGGTGTTCTGATGCTTGGTTTCCCGCGCCTGTTAGGGTTTTGCCACTTCTATTTCAAAGCGATCCTACCCTATAAATAGTGAAGGGGTTCAATTTTACCCTAACTTTAGATCATTTGTGAAAAGTTTTCCGACTATTTCAAGAAAGTGCTTCCTCTTCACAAGAAACCACAACGTCTGTGAAAATACATTCGTGGTCGTGTAATACATCGTTCCTTACTCGAAAATCATGACAAAATCTAAATGTGGTAACACTTCTGGAGCACAGTAATAAATCAACCGACGCACCGCCTCATCCGGCGGTAATAAAGGGGAGAAGGGGAAGGATCTCACCCCTCTCATCGTAGATAATGTACTCCCAAAACAACTCCTTGCTAGGAGGGATTTTCAAAGAGATTCTCCCGAACAGCCTTGGGAGAAGTTTGAATTAAAACAAGCTGATTTGGACCTTCTTCATACTTCATACGGTATACCCGCTCATGTAGAGATGGTTCTAGCGGGGGAGGACTACGCGAATACCCATAGGCCGGGGTACTATACATTCTACGAGTAACCCTTCCTGATCAGCTATGGGCTCCCCTTTTCTTCCTTTGGCGGAAGAACTCTGTCGTTTCTATAATATATGCCCTACCCAACTTACTTTGTAAACCTTAAAGGCGTGCAGGGTAGTGTCTACATACGCAGAGTTAGCCGGGTCGGAGGTCTCCGTCCACCACCTGTTGCTATTCGGCGCCAGCTACCTGAGGGGCACCATGCTGCATTTAAAAAATCGTGGTTCAAAAGCGCTGATCATGGAAACCGACTACCGGCCCAACCGAGGCTATTGGCGTAGATATTTCTTCATTAGGACGGAACACCTGGTGTCCAATCCCGTCGGATTCTCTGAGAGGTGGAATTCGAGATGTAAGTATCCGTACCTGTTAAATTGCTTATTGTTTTTTACTTCAGCAGTTCCGATTACACTATCCTTATAATTTTTTCATGATTTTGCAGTGATAGCTCACACTCCTCGGTTCATAATCGATATAAGGTAGTGGGTATACGATCTGCTGCCTTTAGAAGAGGGGACCCGTAAGTAGGCGGAGTTCATTGAACGTTACGGCCCTGCGAGCCCTTCAGGTATTTTTCTCGATTTTAGTTAATCATTTTCGTAAGCCTCGTAAGCTAAATCACTATTGTTGACATGTCGAAGCGCTCCAAATAGGAGGGAGACAGCACCCACCTCCTCCCAACCAGATGTCGGTCCAGCTCCGCAAGAAATACTTTACGTATCTGTTAGGGAGAGGGTGACTGCAGCCTCTTTGTAGGAGGCAGCGCCTGCAAAAATAGCCGCAAGTGAGGAGAGGCCATTGACGTCGTGTCCGCATCCTGCGGTTGAGCCTTCTGAGGGAGAGGAGCCCGAGGAGAGGAAAAGAAGGAGGCTCGTAAAGGGCAAGGCGGTGGCGACGGGAGATGAAGAGAGGAACATGCCTCGCCAGCCGACTAGGCCCTGCCCTTATGGCCGACGCCATCCGTTCTGGGAGGCCGACCATCTAGATACGTGCTAATGCGGGTACCAGCACGACTCGCGTTACCGAGGGCATTTCATCGCCCCTTGTTGGTGGTAAAACTGGGGGCAGCTGCTGAGGTCGCCCATGGGAACACGGGTGAGATGGCGGAAGGCCCTGCGCCAGTGGAGATGACGGCAGACGGATCTGGCCGTCGTATTGTGATTCTAGAGGCTTACAACTTGCTGCAGCATAGCGAGCGGGCCGCATTGGAAATGGCCCTACTTTGTGCGACCCCATGGCGGAAGGCCCTGAGTGCTATCAGCGATGCGGAGCTATCTTAGAGGGTTGCGGGTATAGCGTTGCAGGTAACTTCTCCGTTCTTCTGCATGTTATGTAGTTGATTCTGACGTGTACTGACTTGTGTGTATGTACATGCATTCTTCTCTTTTTATAGACCCTAGTTCTGGAAGTAGAGAGGAGGCCCCGCGAGAAGAAGAAAGCGACCGTTTTTGATAAGATGGTCAAGAAATATAAATAGTGTCGCTCCAAACATCAAGCGGCGGCGGATCTTTTCCAGCAGGATCCGCAATTCCAGATTTTTTGGGAGGGCCTTGAACAGAGGGAGGCTCAATTAGATCGCAGGGCGGTTGAGCTGGAAAAAGCGGATGAAGAGTTGATGAGGGCGGTGGCTCGCAATAGCGAGCTGGAATCGCTCTTCAAGCTGAGGGAGGAAGAGTTGGAGCTTAGCCGCGGATTGGCGACGGAGGTAGCTGACCTCCATAGTAGGGTGGCCGCTTTGACAGCCGAGCTTGCAACTAAGGCAGCTGAGATTGACGTCCTTAAGCGTGCTGCCCTGCCACGGTTCAGGGACGAGGCCCGAGATGCACACGAGATGTGGATATACACAGAAGCTAAGTTGGATGTGTATAAAAGACTTCTTGTCGCAGAATGTGCCTCTGAGGAGGAGGTCCAAGAGCATTTGTGTGAGGCTCGTGCCGCTCGTACGACATGTGGGTACAGCTCCGACTCCCCCGACTGAGAAGGTTATACCTCTGAGGACGTCAATCGTCTTGAGTGCGGCTCGTGGTTTGATGAGGCTTACCTTGATAACCAAGAAGGCGGGCGGGCGGATGGCGAGGACAAACCTGGCGAGGCCCCTTAGGACATTTATAGATTTTCATTTTTTCTTCTTCTCTTCTTTTTGGAATGTAATGGGAGTCCTTTATAGACGCCATTGCTGCCTGCATAATAGAGAAGGTGATCGCCAATAATTGTCCATTATAACGGATGACTAAACGTATATAATTTTTGTTATAGTAAAAGAGTTACACTTGTGTTGCTTATCCTTTCGTATTGGTCTTTGCTTATACACTGTTTGCCACTGTCGGATAGGATCGACGATCCTTAGTGATGGCCTTTGGCCCAAAATGATGTAACTTCAACTGTCGTTGAAGTGTTTATCCGTCGTCGTCGAACGGGGTCAAAAATTATTGGTGATGGCCTTTGGCCCAAAAGGATGTGACTACAACTGTCGTTAAAGTGTTTATCCGTCGTCGTCGAAGGGGGTCGACAATTATTGGCGATGGCCTTTGGCCTAAAAGGATGTAACTTCGACTGTCGTTGAAGTGTTTATCTATTATCGTCGAACGGGGTCGAGAATTATTGGGGGTGGCCTTTGACCCAAAAGGATGTAACTTCAACTGTCGTTGAAGTGTTTATCCGTCATCGTCGAACGGGGTCGACAATTATTGGCAGTGGCCATTGGCCCAAAAGGATGTAACTTCAACTGTCGTTGAAGTGTTTATCCGTAGTCGTCGAACGGGGTCGACAATTATTAGCGATGGCCTTTGGCCCAAAAGGATGCAACTTCAACTGTCGTTGAAGTGTTTATCCATCATCGTGGAACGGGGTCGACAATTATTGGCGATGGCCATGGCTGCCTGCATAATGGAGAAGGTGGTCGTAGCCGCTTACATAATGGAGAAGGTGGCCTTAGCCACTTACATACTGGAGGATGTGGCCATAGCCGCTTACATAATGGAGGAGGTGGCCTTAGCCGCTTACATAATGGAGGAGGTGGCCTTAGCCGCTTACATAATGGAGAAGGTGGTCGTAGCCGCTTACATAATGGAGAAGGTGGCCTTAGCCGCTTACATAATGGAGAAGGTGGCCGTAGCCGCTTACATAATGGAGGAGGTGGCCTTAGCCACTTACATAATAGAGAAGGTGGTCGTAGCCGCTTACATAATGGAGAAGCAACTAGGCTAGTCCCTTTATAATATCGGACTGGAGAGACGTGTCGACTGGCCGGTGTGATAAACCTATTTTCATGTGCCCCTGGGTGTCTCCTTCGCCTCCTTATTAAAAACCTCCACGAGAAAACCCAATTGGGACAAAACTCGGGTAAGGGAAAAAGAGTATGACTCAGGAGATGCCCTTCAAAAGTGGAAGTATTTCAGGTGGGCGACATTCTAGTTATTCTTGAGTGTTTTTCCTTCCATTGTTTCCAACTGGAATGCTCCTTTGCATGCATCTGCTATGATTTTATATGGCCCGCTCCAATTGGTGCCCAGTTTCCCTTCGCTCGGGTCCTTTGACGCCAAAGTTTCGGCTTTGAGGACGTAATCTCCTACTTTGAGTGGTCATATTTTGGCCTTTTTGTTGTAATACCTTTCGACCTGTTGCTTTTAAGGCGTCATTCTTATGTGGGCCATATCCCTTCGTTCTTCGGCTTTGTCAAAGTCTTGAAGCCTACCCATGTTGTTGTCTGGTCCACTGATATGCGAGTATCTTAGGCTCGATTCTCCGATTTCGACTGGTATGACCGCATCGGTTCCGTAGACCAGTGAGTACGGTGTTTCTCCTGTGCTAGATTTGGGTGTTGTTCGGTACGCCCAGAGTACCTCTGGTAGTAATTCGGGCCAGAGCCCTTTAGCTTTTTCGAGTTTCTTCTTCAGAATGTTCAGTATTGTTGTGTTGGGTGCTTCAGCTTGGCCGTTGGCGGCGGGATGATATGGCGTGGAAAGTATCCGTTTGATACGCCATTTGTCACAGAACTCCGTTATCTTTTTGCTGATAAATTATGGGTCGTTGTCGCAGTTGATTTCTTTGGGGATGCCGAAGCGGCATATGATGTTTTTTCATAAAAAGGCGATGACTTCTTGTTCGCATATTTGGGCATATGCACCTGCTTCTACCCACTTGGAGAAGTAGTCAGTCAAAACTAACAGAAATCGTACCTTTCCTCGCCCTGCAGGCAGGGGGGCGATTATGTCCATTCCCCATTTGATGAAGGGCCAAGGTGATGTTACCGAGTGTAGGTGCTCTCCCGATTGATGTATCATGAGGGCGTACTTTTGTCACTGTTCGCATCTGCGAACATACTCTGCTACCTCATTTTTCATTATGGGCCAGTAATACCCGGTGCGGATAATGCAACGGACAAGAGAACGATTATCGATGTGTGAGCCGCAGTGACCTTCGTGTACCTCTTCGAGTACTTTCCTTGTCTGGTGCGGCCCTAAGCACTTAGCGAGGGGTCCGCCAAACGTTTTTTTGTACAGGTCATGGTTAATCAGGCAGTATCGGGCGACCTGTACGCGGAGCTTTTTGGCTGCCTTTTTGTCGAGTGGGAGTGTCTCGTCCTGCAGATAAGAGATAAACTAGTTGTGCCAGTCCCAAGTCAGATTTAAAGAGAGTACCTCAGTGTGATCTATGGTTGAATGGAGTAGGGTGACTATGTTCCCCTTGTTGATGTTCTTAGTGGCTGCGGCCAACTTGGCCAGGCCATATGCTTTGACGTTCTGCGCCCTTGGGATTTGCTCTATACGGCATTCGTCGAATTCGGGCATCAACTTGTGGATTTCTGACTTATATTTCTGCAGCCTCTGTTCCTTGATCTGGTAAGTCCCGGTGACCCGGTTTACCACGAGTTGAGAATCGCAATGGAGGATAAGTCGTCGAGCCCCGTATTTGATGGCTAACTTCATACCTGTAATCACACCCTCATATTCGGCCTCATTGTTAGTCATCTCAGGGCATCGTATGGACTGGCAAATTATTTCACCCGAGGGGACCTCAAGTACGAGTCCCAGTCCCGATCCCAAGGCGTTAGAAGCGCCATCAGTGTAGAGGGTCCAGAGGTCGGCACCAGGTGTGGCTCGAATGACCTCTAGTTCCGCTTCCGGCAAAATCTCTATACTAAAGTCGGCGACAAAATCTGCAAGTACCTGCGACTTGATGGCATTTCTTGGGTGGTAGGATATGTCGTGCTCACTGAGCTCTATGGCTCATCTGGCGAGTCTTCCCGACAGTTCGAGTTTGTGTAGGATGCTCCTCAGGGGGAAAGTCGTTAGCACTCTTATGGGGTGGCACTGAAAATAAGGTCTAAGCTTTCGTAAAGCTACGACCAGTGCTAGGGCGAGCTTTTGGAGGTGTGGATACTGTGTTTCGACGTCTACTAGGGTTTTGCTGATATAGTAAATAGGAGATTGCGACCTTTGTTTTCGTGGACCAGGACTGCGCTGACAGCGACTTCGGACACAAGCAGATATACTAGCAAGGGTTCGCCAGGGTTCGCCTTGACTAGCAGTGGTGGTGAAGATAGGTATTCTTTCAATTTTTTCAAAGCCTCGGCGCATTCCTCATTCTATTTTTAGCCTTTGATCTTTTCTCAATACGTTAAAAAATTTATGGCACCTGTCGGAGGATCGCGAGATGAACCTAGATAGGGCGGCTATTCGCCCTGTCAGCTTTTGTACCTATTTTTTGCTGTTCAAAGTCTTAGGTATTGCGTCTATTGCCTTGATCTGGTCCGGGTTGACTTTGATGCCTCGTTGTGATACGAGGAACCCCAAGAACTTCCCTGATACTACGCCGAAGGCGCACTTTTCTGGGTTCAATTTCATCCCGTACCGCCGCAGTATCTCGAAAGCTTCTTTCAGATGATCGAGGTGGTCCTCTTTGTTAGCCGATTTTACCAGCATATCATCGATGTAGACCTCCATGGTCTTGCCAAGCTATTCCTTGAACATTCTGGTGACCAGTTTCTGATATGTCGCCCCTGCGTTTTTGAGTCCGAATGGCATAACTTTGTAGAAGTATGTCCCCTGGTGGGTGATGAATGTTGTTTTCTCTCGGTCTTCTTCGGCCATCATGATTTGGTTGTAGCCGGAGTAGGCATCCAAAAAGCTTAGCAGCTCATGTCCCGCAGTGGCGTCGATCAACTATTCGATGTAGGGTAATGGGAATGAGTCTTTTGGGCACGCTTTGTTGAGGTATGTGAAATCGACGCACATCCTCCATTTCTCATTTTTCTTCTTGACCATCACGACGTTGGCGACCCATTGGGGGTATTTTGATTCCCTTATGGACCCGTTGGCCAATAGCTTATCTACCTCTTCGCTGACGGCCTCGTTGATTGCAGCGTTGAACTTCCTTCTGACTTGTCGTACGGGTGGATATAGTGGGTCGATATTCAGCTTGTGGGTGGCGATGTCTCTTGGTATTCCCGGCATATCTGAATGAGAAAAAGCAAAAAGATCCGCGTGGTTAGTAAGGAACTCATGGTACTTACATGGATCGTAGAGGCTGTGTCCGATGTAGGCTTTCTTCGTGTGATCGCTGTTGTCCAGTTGTACCGGGTTGAGATCCTCGACTGTTGCTTTGCAGGCTTCTACGATATCCGGATATTTTATGGCATCCACTGTCGGGTTGACCTTAGTCCCCGACACGGCTGACTGCAATACCTCCGCACTTGCACTTTTCAACTGTTTGGTGTGTGAGCAGTCTTGAGCAATTCGGTAGCACTCTTGTGCTGTGCGCGGCTCGCCCCGAATGCTGAAAACTCCCCAAGGGGTAGGGAACTTGATCACTTAGTAGAAGCTTGAGGTGACTGCTCGCATGGCGTGTATCCATGGTCGTCCTATGATGGCGTTGTAGGCTGTTTCCTGGTTCATGACGTGGAAAGTGGTTTCCAGCGTAACTCCCCCTGCTAAAATCCGCAATGGTACCTCCCCGGAGGTTCATTCCACTGCATTGTTAAAGCCAGTTAGTGTTATCCAGCGTGGTATTATCTTATCTTCGAGCCTCATTTGAGCGAGGACTCTTGGATGGATAATAAAAGCGCCGATTTCGTCATCAACCATGATCCTCTTAACGTCAGTGTCAACAATACGTAAAGTTATGATTAAAGCATCATAATTGAGGAAAAGACAAACCATTGGCAATAGACGTATCGAAGGCGATACTTTCTTCGAAGTCTTCATACCGTTCGTGGGCGATCGTTCGCTTTAATTTGTGCGAGGTGGTGAATTTTACGTGATTGATTCCCGAATCGTCGCCTCCTCCAACGATCATATTGATGATGCGCGCTGGCGAAGGTGTCTTTGGCGGACCCCTGAGGCTGTTCCTGCCCTCGTGCGAAATTTATCTTTCCTTTATCGCTGAGCAGCTCCCTCAAGTATCCTTGGTTCAGCATTCTGGCTACCTCCTGCCGTAGCCCTATGCAGTCTTCGGTTTTGTGTCCTCGTTCCTGGTGGAACTCGCACAGGACATTTGATTTCCTTGTGGCGGGGTCTAATTTTATTTTCTGCGGCCATTGTACTTTGTTACCTAGCTTCTTCAATGCCTACACTATTTCTGAGGGAGACACACAAAAGTTATGGGCAGATAATAAAGGGGGCATACCTTTTTCATTACGGAGTGGGGCGACATGTCGCTGCAGTGCTTCTGTGTGTCTGGGTGGTGGTGGATGCGAGGATCTGGTGTAAGGCTGATTCCTTTCTTCGTTGAAACGTGAGGATTGTTCCCGCCGGCCCTCGCTGCGTCGATCCCTTCTTGCTTCTGACTGTATTGTCGTGAGCCGCTGGGTTGGTCCGTTGAATCATCCTCATCCACTCGTACCTCGGCGCAGTAGGCGTTGTGAATTTCCTCCCATGTGGTGGGGGGATACTTTATGAGTCGGCTCAACAACTTTTTGGTTGCTCTTGAACCATCTCTGCTCAGCCCGTTTTGGAAGGTTGCTACCGCCATGCCTTCCGATACGTTCGGTAGGTTCATCCTTACTCTGTTGAATCTAGCCAGGAAGTCCCTGAGTCCCTCACCTGCGGTTTGCCGGACGGCGAAGATATCGTTGACCCTGGCCTCAGCTTTCTTTGCTCCTGCATGGGCGGTGGCGAATTTATCCGCCATTTCTTCGAATGTTAATATCGTTCTGGCTAGCAGCTGCGAGTGCCACGTTAACGCCCCTCCCGTTAACGTTTCCCCGAACTTTTTCAGCAGTACGGATGGTACGTGTTCCTTTGACAGATCATTACCTTTCATAGCGGTCATATAGTGGACACGTGGTCTTCGGGGTCTGTCGTCCCGTCGTATATCCTTAAGTAAGGCGGCATTTTGAAGGTTTTTGGGATCAAATGAGGTGCAACTTCTTCGCTGTAGGGTTGTTCGACGAATCTTCCCACGTCGCGCTTCGGTAGTAATTTAGGAGCGCCGGGAATTTTATTCACCCTTTCTTGATGCTCTTTCATTTGATCCCGAAGTGCCTTATTTTCACTTTCCATTTCTTCCATTTTCTTTAGGATGGATGCAAGTGTGCCATCGCTGGTCTGGTCATTGAAGTGGTTGTTGTTTGTTCGTACAGTATCGTGTTCGCTGGTGGTAGCGATATCAGTCGTCAATGGGTTCTTAGCGTTGTTTTGGGGCGATTTCTCGAGCAAGCTGCCTGGGTGTTCATCAGCCACTCTTCCAGTAGTTTCTTGACCATTGGGGGTGGAGTTTCTTTGATCACGGACGTGGAAGCTCCTTTTTCGTGCAAGATCGTCAGATCTTCAGATGGAAAGGGTGAGATTTCTCCCTTTTGAATGTTGCCAGGTGTTGTGCTCAAGATATTTCCTCTACCGGCTTCGTTGAGGGGGCCAATGAGGTTGGCTGTGACACCGACTATTGCTTTCAATCTTGCGTTATTTTCTGCCATTTTTTATATCAATAGGGTGTAAAGGGAAGTGGTTTGTTCTTGAGATTCTAGGTGCAGACTATGATTTCGATAGCCGAAATCCCCACAGACGGCGCCAAATTGTTTAACATGAAAGTTAATGAATATTTTGCAAGCAAAGACAATCAAAAAATAGATCAAAGGTAAATCGTAATCAAATATAATAAGACCTAGAAATATGTATAATATCTTTTGTTACTTTTGATGTATTGAGTGTTCTCAAGAGCAAAAAGGTAGAGAGAGAGAAATAGAGAGAGAGAGGGAGCTTGTATTAGAAAAAAAGGATCTCCCGTTTACAACATTGAGATCCTCCTTTATATAACAGGAGGACCTCCTCAAAATAATAAAATAATATAGAAATAGGTCGCGCGTCCTCGAGGAGAAGACGAGACTCATAAACGCGCTTTCGGTCCGATATTTTGGGGGCGTACCCCTGCTACGACCATTGTATAGTCCTGGGTTGTTGCCACAGCAGGGGCGGAATTTCACCCTATACATATTTAACACCTAAAGGTATTCTATAAATACTATCGGTAACTTCTTTTAATAACGAAGATATTCAGATCAATTTGTGCATAACTCAATTATTTTACTAAATACCTCCACTCTCTATAAATAAGATACTGTTATAAATATATTATATTATGGATGTTCATTTAGTACTCCGTTGTAAATAAGCTTCCTGAAGAAGCTTATCCATATGGGACTCCGCCGTAAATATATTTATCTATTTAGTACTCTATTGGAAATAAGCCTCCTGAAGAAGCTTATCTCTTCGGTACCCGGTTATGGATAAACATTACCCCCGGTAGAAGATTATCCATATCGGATATAATAAGTTTATCCTTTCAGTATCCGGTTATGGATAAACATTACCCCCGGTAGAAGATTATCCATAGCGGGTATAATGAGCTTATCCTTTCAATACTCCGTTGTGGATAAACATTGCTCTTACTATAAGATTATCCATATTGGATATAGTAGCAGCTTACACATCAGCTTCCTTTCTTCTATAAATAGAAGAGTTTTCAGTTCATTATGTACATCAGTTTGAATTTGAATAATATATCAGTTTCTCTCTATACTTGTCTTTACATTACAGTCTTTATTTTATAACACGTTATCAGCACGAGACTCTGCCATCTCGAGAAAATATTTTGAAAGTATCTGAGGTAAGAACTTTCTTTTCCTAAATAATGTCAAATCTTTCTAAACTTGAATTTGTAGCCCTGGATATATCGGGCAAAAGCTATATGTCTTGGGTGCTTGATGCTGAAATTCATCTTGATGCGATGGGTCTGGCAGACACCATCAGTGATAAAAATCAGGCATCAAACCAAGACCGTGCCAAAGCAATGATATTCCTATGCCATCACCTTGATGAAAGCCTGAAAATGGAATATCTTATGTTAAAGATCCAGTCATACTGTGGAATAATTTGAAAGATAGATATGACCACCTGAAGATAGTCGTTCTTCCACAGGCACGATATGATTGGACTTATCTAAGGCTACAAAATTTTAAATCTATTAGTGAGTATAATTATGCTATGTTCAGAATTATTTCCCAATTAAAATTATGTGGTGATAATATTACTGATTATGATATGTTGGAGAAAACTTTCACCACTTTTCATGCCTCGAATATGCTCCTGCAGCAGCAATATCGAGAGATGGGATTTAAAAGGTATTCTGAACTTATCTCACATCTTCTTATAGCCGAGCAACATAATGGGCTATTAATGAAAAACCATGAAAGTCGACCTACTGGTTCTTGTCCATTCCCTGAAGTGAATGAGACAAACTTCCACCAAGCTAAACGTGGAAAAGGTCGTGGCCCCAGTCGTGGTCATGGCCGTGGTCGGGGAAGAAATCCCAATCATGGTAATAATAATGCACCAAAGAACCCTCCTCGCCACCAGCAGTGGAAAAGGAAGGAACAAAAGCATGAAGCGGTGCAAGCACCAAATACAGAGAGTGCATGCTATAGATGTGGAGGAAAAGGGCACTGGTCACGTACCTGTCGTACGCCAAAGCACCTGGTTGAGCTTTATCAAGCCTCCTTGAAGAAGGCAGAGAAAAATGCTGAAGCAAATTTTATCTCTGAAGATAACTTTGACTTCATGCATTTAGATGTAGCTGATTACTTTGCACTCCCAGAAGGAGAAACAAGTCATGTAATCGGTAGTGAATCTGTAGAAATATAAATATTTTAATTTTTGTTGTTTGTAATAGATAGTATGGTTATGTAATTGTTGTACATAAATAAAAGTTATGTTTTGATAATGATGTTTACTATAATATATTTAATTTTGAAGAATATGGATAATCCTCAAATTATGTTTGGATCAAAGACAAATCATGAAGATATTTGTGTTATTGATAGTGGAACAACTCATGCCATATTCAGGGATCAGAAATACTTTTCTTATTTGCATAAGGAAAAAGCAAATGTTTCAACAATTTCTGGTAATATAAGTTTGATTGAAGGCTCCGGAAGAGCCATTATCTTTTTGTCTAAGGGAACAAAACTTATTATAGACAATGCATTATTCTCCTCCAAGTCCCGAAGAAACTTGTTGAGTTTTATAGATATCCGCCGAAATGGGTATCATGTTGAGACAATAGATGAAACGAATATGGAATATCTTTGTATTACAAAGAATATTTCTGGCCAGAAATGCATTGTAGAAAAGTTACCAACTTTATCTTCTGGCTTATACTATTCAAAAATTAGTACAGTTGAAGCACACTCTATCGTAAACCAGAAGTTTACAGATTCAAATACTTTTGTGCTTTGGCATGGCCGTTTGGGCCATCCTGGATCAATAATGATGAGACGAATTACTGAAAATTCGAGTGGGCATCCATTAAAGAACCTGAAGATTCTTACAAATGACGAATTTTCTTGTGATGCTTGTTATCAAGGCAAAATGATCACTAGACCATCACCAATGAAGGTTGGCATTGAATCCCCTGCTTTTTTAGAGCGTATACATGGGGATATATGTGGACCTATTCACCCACCAAGTGGGTTGTTTAGATATTTTATGGTCCTAATAGATGCATCTTCAAGATGGTCTCATGTGTGCCTACTATCATCTCGCAACCTGGCGTTTGCAAAGCTATTAGCCCAAATAATTCGATTAAGGGCACAATTCCCAGATTATCCTATAAAGGCTATTCGCCTCGATAATGCTGGAGAATTCTCATCTCAAGCTTTTGATGATTATTGTTTATCAGTTGGGATAAAAGTTGAACATCCTGTAGCTTATGTTCATACTCAAAATGGCCTTGCAGAGTCATTTATTAAACGCCTGCAATTGATAGCAAGACCACTACTTATGAAAACAAAATTGCCCACTACTGTTTGGGGCCATGCTATCTTGCATGCAGCATCACTTATCCGTCTCAGACCGACACATTATAATAAATATTCTCCGTCATAATTAGTTTTTGGTCATGAACCAAATATTGCCCATTTACGAATTTTCAGATGTGCTGTATATGTGCCAGTAGCACCACCACAGCGCAGTAAGATGGGACCACAGAGAAGGATAGGAATATATGTTGGGTTTGAATCACCCTCTATTATTCGCTATCTTGAACCATTGACAGGAGATTTATTTACTGCTCGATTTGCAGATTGTCGGTTTGATGAAATAAATTTCCCACAATTAGGGGGAGAGAAAAAGGAAATCAAAAGAGAAATTGTGTGGAAAGTTTCATCATTATCTCACTTTGATCCACGTACCCCTATATGTAATCAGGAGGTCCAGAAGATCATCCATTTACAGAATATAGCAAATCAAATGCCAGACGCATTTACTGATTTGAAAAGGATAACTAAGTCACATATCCCTGCAGAGAATGTGCCTATCCGAATTGATGTTCCAGTAGGACCATCTACTAGTATGAGAGCTAGTGAACCTAAAGCACGCCTGAAGCGTGGTAGGCCTTTAGGTTCTAAGGATCGAAATCCTCGAAAAAGAAAATCGGCAAATGATCAAAATGATACCATGAAGGGATCTCCTGAAGAGACCCAAGATCTAATTAGTTCTGAGATTCCTGAAGAAATCAATGAACCCGAAGCTCATGTAAGTGAAGAACTTTTAATAAGTTCGACCGGTGATGGGATTAATTTAAATCGTTCTGAAATAGTGGTGGATAATATCTTTGCATATAATGTTGCACTTAATATTATGCAAGATAGTGAGGATCTTGAACCTCGATCTGTCGAAGAATGTCGACAAAGATCTGATTGGCCAAAATGGCAAGAGGCAATTCAATCGGAATTGAAGTCACTTGCTAAAAGAGAGGTATTTGGACCAGTAGTCCAAACACCTGCTGGTATAAAACCAGTTGGTCATAAATGTGTTTTTGTGCAAAAAAGGAATGATAAAAATGAAGTTGAAAGATACAAAGCTCGCCTTGTTGCACAAGGATTCTCACAACGACCTGGAGTCGATTTTGATGAAACATATTCACCTGTTATGGATGCCATAACATTTCGATATCTCATCAGTTTAGCACTGCATGAAAAGCTTGAAATACATCTAATGGATGTAGTTACAGCTTATTTGTACGGTTCACTTGATAATGAAATTTATATGAAAATCCCTGAAGGATTTAAAATGCCTGAAGCGAATTCAAAATCTCAGGAAATTTATTCAATTAGATTACAAAGATCTTTATACGGTTTAAAGCAATCCGGGCGCATGTGGTATAATCGCCTTAGTGAATATTTGCTGAAAGAAGGTTACATAAATGATGTTATTTGTCCATGTATTTTTATAAAGAAAATGGCATCAGAATTTGTTATACTTGCTGTTTATGTTGATGACATAAATCTTGTTGGAACTCCAGAAGAGCTCCAAAAGGCAATTGAATATCTTAAGAAAGAATTTGAGATGAAAGATCTTGGAAAGACAAAACTTTGTCTTGGTCTGCAAATTGAACATTTAGCAAACGGGATCTTTATCCATCAATCTGCCTATACAGAAAGAGTCTTAAAACGCTTTTACATGGACAAAGCGCATCCATTGAGTACACCAATGGTTGTTCGATCACTTGAAGTGAATAAGGATTTGTTCCGACCTCCGGAAGAGGACGAGGAACTCCTTGGTCCCGAAGTACCCTATCTCAGTGCAATTGGTGCACTAATGTATCTTGCTAATGCTACAAGGCCTGACATAGCATTTTCGGTTAATTTACTAGCAAGATATAGTTCTTCTCCTACTCTGAGACATTGGAACGGGATTAAGCATATATTGCGCTATTTAAAGGGAACTCTTGATATGGGTTTGTTTTATGCTAACAAAGATAGTGCAGATCTTGTTGGTTATGCAGATGCAGGTTATTTATCTGATCCCCATAAAGCTCGATCTCAAACCGGGTACATATTTACATATGGAGGTACTGTCATATCATGGCGCTCCACAAAGCAATCTATTGTTGCTACTTCTTCAAATCACGCTGAAATAATAGCTATTCATGAAGCAAGTAGGGAATGCGTATGGTTGAGATCAATAATTCATTTTATTCGAGAAAAATGTGGTTTGGAATGTGAGAAAAGACCCACAATTTTATACGAAGACAATGCTGCATGCATAGCCCAATTGAAGGGAGGATTTATAAAAGGAGATAGAACGAAGCACATTTCACCAAAATTGTTCTACACACACGACCTTCAGAAAAATGGTGACATTGATGTGCAACAAATCCGTTCAAGTGATAATCCAGCAGATTTATTCACTAAATCTTTGCCAACTTCAACTTTTGAGAAGATGGTATACAAGATTGGAATGCGGAGACTCAAATATTTGAAACAAGGTTTTCATCAGGGGGAGTAAAATACGCGATGCACTCTTTTTCCCTTACTAAGGTTTTTTCCCATGGGGTTTTCCTTATAAGGTTTTTAATGAGGCGCCTAGCAATGCGTATTACTAAATATGTGTACTCTTTTTCCTTCACTAGGATTTTTTTCCCACGTGGTTTTTCCTAGTAAGGTTTTAATGAGGCACATTATCTTTTAATGAACATCCAAGGGGGAGTGTTATAAATATATTATATTATGGATGTTCATTTAGTACTCCGTTGTAAATAAGCTTCCTGAAGAAGCTTATCCATATGGGACTCCGCCGTAAATATGTTTATCTATTTAGTACTCTATTGGAAATAAGCCTCCTGAAGAAGCTTATCACTTCGGTACCCGGTTATGGATAAACATTACCCCCGGTAGAAGATTATCCATACCGGGTATAATAAGTTTATCCTTTCAGTATCCGATTATGGATAAACATTACCCCCGGTAGAAGATTATCCATAGCGGGTATAATGAGCTTATCCTTTCAATACTCCGTTATGGATAAACATTGCTCTTAGTATAAGATTATCCATATCAGATATAGTAGCAGCTTACACAACAGCTTCCTTTCTTCTATAAATAGAAGAGTTTTCAGTTCATTATGTATATCAGTTTGAATTCGAATAATATATCAGTTTCTCTCTATACTTGTCTTTACATTACAGTCTTTATTTTATAACAAATACATATTTTTGGTATGTTTTAGAAGTCTTTTTAGTTAAACTCTGTTTAGTAAGACATTCTATATTACAGTTATCAGTCAATTTTTTTCTCGAATGAATTTTTGTGTTATGTTAGAATGCACAGAAGAGGGTCAAAATACCCTTTTATTATTGAAAATTATTTAAAATTATCCTCTGTTAGACTATTGGCTCAAGCGAACCATTATCGTGCTCTTATTGATAAAAAATACCCACCAATTAACGGAGTTGCCACGTGACAGTCATTTAAGCATTTGGTCCATTCGGATTTATTTTATACTGACCCGACCCAATATTTGATACCCGATCCAAGACATTAAACCCTGAAAATACTTTTTTCTTCTTTTTTTTCTTTTTTTTCCCATTCTCTTCTCTGTAACAATTATAAAATATCGGAACAAATAAAACTATTATAGAGGGATTTTACTATATATAAATAACAAATTACTAGAAATTTGCCAAAAATCGACCACATAAAACGACCAACGTTGGTCGGCTATTGCCAATTATAGACCAAAACGAGACCAATTACGTGTGGACGGTATTTTGAGGGTCGGTTAAGAATACCGACCAAAGTTGGTTAGTTTTTTAAAATGATGGGCCTAAGAATACAGACAAAAGTTAGTCGATTTTTTTAATATTAACTTTTATTTATTTTAATTGAAAAACGGACTAAAGTTGATCGATTTCTTGAAAAATAAATTTCGCGAGACTCAAAAATAATTTTTCGTATTTTTGCGCCAAAAGAAAACCGAACAAAATTGGCAAAAGAAGTTAAAAAATAACGTTTTTGATTGACCAAAGTTAATCGATTTTTTTTTTTATCGTTTTTTACCGAATTTTTAATAGTGACAAGGAGAGTATTATTTTACTACTTCCCAAAACTCTATTTATTCCCCTTGAGGTGTTATCGTGCTTCGTTTCTATAAACTCCTCTCTCCTTCATTCCTTTTGCTTTTCCCGTCAACCAAACACTTCCAAGACTCGCATTTTCCAGCAAAGCAGTGTTTGTAAAAAGGTTTCGTTTTGCTCTTCTCTGTCTCAGAAAAGATAATTTTGAACTGCTTTTGCTTGCTTTTTCTTGGTCTTTGCTCTTTTTCTAAAAAAATCAAATCTTGGACTACTTGGTTTCACTTATATTCAATCTTCTTCTACATTTTCTTCTCGTCATTTTGTAAAGTGAAAAATTTGCAGCTTCTTATGTTGCTGTAGAAACAAAAATCTTGAAGTAGTTGGTGTAAGTTTTCAGTTCTCAACTATTCAAAGATCAAATTGACATTATTTATTTATTTAATATTTTTTTACTGTCTTATCTACCTCTTTCGTTTGATTTTACTGCTCCAACTGCTCCTTTTGCTTCAAAGTCAATTTTTTTTCTTACCCATTTCATAAATTTCACTTCAGGTCAAATCTGCATATCTGATCTTCTACTATAATATGATGATCTTTTTCAACCTATATACACAGATAGTGAAGAATTTTCACACTATAATTATAACCGTAAGCGGTGGCGGAGTTAGAATTTTTATTAAGGGGTGTCAAAATATATATAAGTAAACGTATAAAAAAATTAATGGGAGTTAATACATATCGTAAATATATATGTATATATCCGTCACTGACCTTAAGATGTTGTATGTTATTTGTCTTATTTTACTTATCTGTTTATTATGGACGATTATATGTCATTAACATTTAGGTGGTTAATTTTTTTTCCATAAAATCACTGTATAGAATTTAAGTTATTTTTTATATTTTGAACAAATTCTGTAGTCCGTATCTAGAAAAACAAAATCAATTTTTTTTTTTTTTTGCAGAAAAAGGCTAATAAATTCAGTTAATGAATTAAGAGGGGCTACTGAGGAAAGAAAAAGTCAAGGACATATATTCAAGCAGCAGGCTAACGTAAATCACAAGGTTTTGTTTCTGTTTTTCTCTTTCTCGTATTTATTATTATAGTTTTATTATTTTGTGGTACGCGCATTTATTTTATGTTGCATTTTAAGGGAATAGGGTTGGCTATATGCAGACTTTTATAGAAGAGGGAGAGAGAGGGAGGAGTAAATGAGTCTAAAATAGAGTGTCTCTGTACATTCTCATCATTGCTGTTTCTGTTTTAGTCTCCTGTGGCCTTTAATTTTCAACCATATCTTATATCCTTGGGAATGAACAGAAGTAGAGAATTTACAGTATATTCTTTACTCTCTCTCTCTCTCTTTTTGTTCAACTTTTATTTTCTTTTTCTTGTTATTTTTTTTTGGATTTCAACGTGTCCGGCCTTTGAGCTGAAGTTTTATCCGAAATATTTTCTGTGTTCTAGTTCACGTAAATTTATTTTCTTTTTAGTTCGTCCAAAAAGAATATTTTCTTTTTAAATTTAATAACAATTAAGCTTAAATTTATAATTCTGCTTTTAATAAAATAATTTTATAACCACTCAAATACTCTGAATCCCATTTTGAGTTGCTTAGGATCACAAATTTTAAATTTTTTATTTTTTCTTAAAAAAATCTCACTTTAATTTGAGATAAAAAATTTTCTACCAAAAAATAACTTTGTAGTAATCAAACTCGAGATCTTTAATTAAAAATATAAATTACTTTGTCATTGTGATAGGGATAAGGTGTACCTTCACTTTAATTTTTATAACTCCACTTATAAAATTATATTTTTAGGTATTGTTATATTTTGGTGGGTTTTTTGGTCATAACATAAAGTGAGTCATAACCCCACAGACCACAGCTACACACCACCATTATTTTTTTTATTTTTTATTTTTCATCACACGTGATGAGTAGTTAAAGAAAGTTAATAAATGTGACCTTTGCGTATGAGTCTTGATTTTTTTGTCGTGTGACCAGATCTTTTAAGCGTGCATTTATGGGTTATAGCCATGAGCAAAGTCACAACCTCATAATAAAATATTGGACAATATTAACGCAAAAATAATATTTTATAGTCGCTTTTATAATAATAGTCGAAAGAAATATATTTTATATATATATATACATTATGTATGTTATATATAAAAATTATACAAATTTAATATATTTTTTCGAGTACTAAATGTAAATAATTTTTAGCGCGAAGTAAAAGTAATAATACCCCAATATTAAACTTTTTTTGAAAGGTGGCCGAGCTTCATCCTATTTGCATTTTCTTGTGTTTTAAAAATCCAAAAAAAAAATTATATTTGTTGCCAATAGTCTATTTTCAAAATTAGCTGAACAGGTCTATCTTTCCATCCCATCTGTTAGATGGGATGGAACCAAAATTAACCTTTAATTAACCGATCATATGTTTGAAGTTTATATTGACATTTAATTAAGTTAAGCAAAGTCCGTTAGTTGATGTTTTTTTTTTTCTGGTCACCAAAAAGAAGCTAATTATTTTTGTTGAATTTCTGCATGAGATCCAAGTTATGTTATTATGGTTGTAAATGGAGAGCCTATGGCTACTTATTAGTGACTATCATGTACAGGGGCGGATTTAGGGGGCGGAAGAGTTTTCACCCCCTTCCCCCTTCGAAAAATTATCATGTATATGTAAGGTAAAATCTGTATTTTATTTTTATATATATTATATTTTGAATATCCTTTGACACAATCCAAAAGCATAGCTTAATGGTCAAGGGGTTTCAAAACTTTGTAAGTTTATTGGTTCTATTACCACTTTACGGTAATCGTGCCTTCGGGTCGTGTATAGTTCACTCTTGTATTTAGATCATAAAATCTTTTGGCTCAATAATTATCAATAAGTTCTTCTTTTCTTTTTTTTTTTCCGCTCATCCAAGGGTTTTTTAATTTGTTTTTTATAACCGTAATGACAGCTCGATTCGTGATACCTTAACTATTTTCGCGTGATACCTGCCATTTCTTATCAACACACAAATACCTTTGTCCATTAAGGCTGGACATATGAAAAAAATCATCTAATATTTTTTATTCTGTGAAAATTTAAACCTAAGATTTAATGATACTTCCATGACTCGAACAACTAACTTAATGGTTGAAATTAATGTGTCTCGCAATTAGTGGTGGCAAAATGGTTAAAAGAAAATAATTTTTCGCCCATATTATCTATTAAAAAATGGGTTATATAATGAACTTTTTAAAAACGGGTCAAATATGAATAAGAACCTTATTATCCACTTAGAAAATGGATAAACAATGGATAACTAGTGAGTTTAACTTTTACATTTGTAAAATATCAAATTGGAGGTTTCTCAAGCAGGGGTGTACAAAGAAAACCGATAAACCGCACCAAACCGGTAATCCGAGTCAAATCGAAAAAAAAAACCCGATCATGGGTTGGTTTGACTTGGTTTGGTGTTGGAAAAAATAACCCGACCATAATTGGTTTGGTTTGGTTTTAACTAAAAAAAGTCAAACCGAAACCAAGCCAACCCGATATTACATTTATTCAATTTTTACAAATATTTTATACATATAAATATTTATTTTTAATACAATTCATAAATATTTCTTAAACTTTTTCACAGTTTTATCTTTAAACATATTGTTTCAAGTTTGGAATTAACATTCTTGAATGGTCCAATAAATTTTATAGTTCATAAAGGTAGTAATTCAAATAAACTTCACATCAATACTAATGCTAACTAAGAAAATTCAATTCAACACTAGAAATGACAATAGTGTGGATATCTATTTTTTAGTTTTGCATTGTTTATATTGAAAATGCATAACTTAGTTTATCTTTTTCTTTAGTGCTTAGTTGTGTAACTAATATACTTATAGTTGTACTTATTTAAGCATGACTTATATAGTACTTTTAGATTATGTTAATATTTATTATGGCTTATTACTTAGTAATATTTTCTTTACGGATTTTAGTATTTTTGTTATTGAATATTTTAGTACAATATTATGACGCATATCATATTATTGTATTAATTTCTTGAAAAATATAGTTGTATCCTTATAGGATTAGAGAAGTATGTGGAGCACAAGTTATATATTTGTGCTATGAAGACTTATCGGGAAAAAAATCCGAAAATCCGAAAAAATCCGAAAAATCCGAGATTGAAAAACCCGATTTCGTTGGTTTGGTTTGGTTTATAGATTTAAAAATCTGACACTATTGGTTTGGTTTGGTAATTGAAAAATCCGAACCAATCCGGCCTATGTACACCCCTATTCTCAAGTTTGGGAGACTAGAAATTCTCCCAAAACTAATCATATTCAATAAGCCATGAATAATATAAATATCCATATTATCGGCTGGTTAACCCGCTTTTTATCCGTATTAAATGTAGATCGGGTCAGTAATTTATCTGTTTTTTATATTACCCATTTTTGACCAGTTCATATCTGACTCGACCTGTTCGTTTACCACCCCTAATCGCAATTAAGGCAACTCTAGTGATTCTAGCTGAGCTTCTTCTTTAGAGGATTCCCTTTTATTTTTTGTGGTGAGGAGAGTTTAAGATAAGTGTGTTAGAACTATAATACCTTCTCCTATTATAAATGGTGAATAATTTCTTCACAACAACCCTTTGTATATATAGCCACATTTTTCTCTCATTTCTTTGTGACAAGAAAAAGAAGTTGGAGAGAAAGTTGTAATAAATATTTGCCATTTATCAAGTCGAGTTACTCTCACAGTACACAAATATATAAACAAACATATTTAAGACTGAGAACTGGAAATTTAATATAGTTGTGGTCACAACTCTCAAAATTCAACCACCAACGCACCATAGGACCTTTGTCGAGAAGCGGATTCAGGATTTCAAAAGGATGTGTATATTATTGTGAAAAAGTGTATCTAGAATTTACGTTTGACAGTTTAGCTTTAGTATCTTACCATGGACCACTACATCTTTTAAATTATAGTTCAAAATGATATTCTTTTTGAAATTTTGATAATTTTCACATACATATCTACACTCCGTGCCGAAATCAAGACCGTTCAGAGTCTCATGTGAACCGCCTATTTTACTTTAAAGGTGCACCCAATAATAATTGTACCATCGGAGTCTTTGAGCATGAGTTCACCAACATATATTTAAGTAATATTGAAGAAATATAACATTATTATACATGATTTAGGAAACTCATATCCATCAACCTGAATACGCCTATGACCTTAGGAGACTTGGTGGGTCCGTTTAGTGCGAAAATTTTTACTCACACCTGATATTTGCATTAAAATTACGTAAATTTATCATGATTAAGGATAAATCAAGACAAGAATATATTTATTAAAAAGTTATATATATATAAAAAATTTCCGACCTAGAGAGTGGGATTTGGTGGGAAGACTGTAGTGCTGTACAAGTGAATATATGCAAAGGGAATAGAAAGAATAAACTTTGTGTTTACAGTGCATCGTCGTTATCAAAAAACAATTCTTTTATTGGTCAATGTGGATATTCATTGTTTCAAGTACTGCCCACACTCCACAAGACACTGTTGTCCTGTTTTATACAGACATTTTGGACTCTTTGGTTGGAATACTAAAAGCCCCCCATCTTCTTCTTTTTTTCTTTTGTTTTTATTTGGAAAGTATTATATATTTCACCAATCCCAAAAAAGAGAATTACTAAGAGCCCCTTTGGACATAGATTTTTTTTTTCAAATCAGCGTTTGTTGATAAAATTTTTAATTTTCACTTGAAGATACATTTTGAAAATTTTCGAAAATTTTAAAAACTCCAAAAAGCTATTTTTCAAATTTTTCACTCAAATCACTCACAAAACTTCAAAAAAATCCAAACTAAAATTTATGTCCAAATACAACTCTAAATTTCAATTACCATTTTCACTTAAAAAAAATTTCACCATTTTTTCGTTACAATTCTCATGTCCAAAAGCCTACTAAGTAAGAAAAGAATTCCAAACCATAAGAAAAACAAAGCAAGCTTTGGAGGTTTGCAAGCCCAATAAATAGAGGAAAAAGCAAAATATTCGAGGGTGTAGGAGCATAAATATTAGGTGATCCCTCGTCAATTCTAAAATGAATTATGTTAGGTAAACTGTAAAAATTTCCTTTGGTTAGAATACAAGTGATGTTGGGATAAGTTATACTGAGATTAGTTATACTGAAATTAATTATTTTGGTATTATTTCTTATTGACCGTTTGCTATATTGTATTAATTCTTAAGTTGCCAATGTTACTGCTTTATCCTGGGATAACTTATCCTGAGATTACTATTCCAGCTTTGGCAGATATAAGTTATCCCGATATAACTTACCCAAGATTAGTGACCAAACAAGGGATAAGGTAGTATTAAATTTTATTCCAGAATTATTTTTGCTTATCCATCGTACGAAACAACTTTTAACGGATATTTTATGTATAAATTAACCGGAATGCAAAACTAGTGTAAAAAAGAAAGACGCAATTTAGGGCTCTATCTTCTTACGGGCAGGAGTAAAGTATGCATATGTTTTACCCTTTCCAAATTTCATTAGTGGGTTCATACTGGGTTGTTGTTTTTTTTCTTTCTTAGGGTTTTTTTTTTAAAATTTTGAGAAACAGATAAATGGATAAGTAAATGCCTGTAAGAGTAAAGGACCAAGCAAAGCTGCCACTGCTTTTATTTATTACAAAATTGGGAATAAATCAATTAGTCAGATATTGTGCCATGAGCCAACCACTTGGACCGTTATGGTGAAACCATTCTGCCAACCACCTATGATACATCTCTATCTTTGATTTTACTAACTGGAACACTATTCATCACCAAATGTTGTGGTGGAGCAATAATTTTGTTATTTTTAAAAATCATCTTTGAAAGGTAGTTTTAGGGCGAAGTGTGGTAATAGTCACTTTTTAGCCCGTTATTTAAAATATATTTATAATTTATATTCTCTTCGGTCCAAAATAAGTATCCATTTATATAATCAAGAAAGAATTCAATTTGTTTTTACAAAATTATCCTTATGTTCGTATCCCTAAAAGTTTTCTTACTTCTCACATTAAATATTTAATTAAGGGTAGTTTAGTCATACTAAGTATTTTTTATATAGAATTTAGTATTGTCTTAACGGGCGTGCCAAAAGTAAATTGGTCACTTAATGTGGACCGGAAAGAGTAATGTATTTAAAAATTAACCAATTCACCCAAATTTGAGGATTAAGTATCCTGAATTTTGAGCTGCTAAGTGTCCTAAATTTCTGAACTACTAAATTAAAATTCAGGACATGAGATTTGAACTCCTGGAGGACACGATGTCCTGAAGTTTGATCATTCAGAGATTTAAACGCTAGACGCCGAAGTTTGAGCGAAACTGGCTAATCTTTAAATACATTATAAACTGTGAATATATTTTAAATAGCATGCTTAAAAGTGTCTACTTGGTGTCATTTCCACGTAGTTTTACCCATGGAGTAGGATTTCTCAGCACAAATCCGAATTAATTAGGCCCCATGTCAGGTTCCAAATACCGCCGCCACCACCACCAACAAACCCAGTATAATTTTACAAGTAGGGTTCGGGTTCCAAACACCGAGAGAGAAAAAAGAAAATAGTTGAACAGTATTCACTCCTAGTGTGCTAAGTAATTATATTCTGGTTTCTGCCAAACTGTTGAAAAATTCTTGATTCCCAGGGATTTATTTTATTAGCAGCAGCATTTAGCATTAATGCATTCTTGTACTATTGTCTTAGCTCACAGTCACAAGTCACAGGTTCCAGCTTTTGGGCTACATTGTAAATTATAGACCAAAATATCCACTAGTAATTCATTTAATTTAATTCTGATATAAGCACTAATATATACAGTCAAGCAATTACATTATCAATGCACTATAATTTTGTTGTGGCATGTTAAATGCCTTATTTTCCAAATTTACTAATGCATTTTTTTGATAACTAAGAATCTCCTACCAAATTTACTCGGAGGATAAATGACTCGCCCCTCTATCTTTTTTCACTTAAATTCCATGTTTTTTTTATGGGAATTTCACTTATTATGAACTGTTATTTGTGATTATCTTTTAGATAACGTGATAGCATAAAATTCTTTTACACTGGTTAAATCTTTGATAAGAATGGAACAAGTTTTAATTTTTTCTCATGGACTTTTCTTATATACACATAGGGTAAATATCTTTTACATAGTATAATTTAACATAATATAGCTAGTTAATTATCATTTTTACCTGTTAGTAACTTGATTATATAAATAAGTTCAAACTCTCTTTCCATTTATAGCTCTCATATATAAGCTAAAAACTATAGTAGCGGCTAAAGCACACACATTGTTCAGTGTAGTGTTATTTGTAGCATGGCCACCTCAAAAAAGTGCAAAGAATTGTGTCTTTCTTGGAAAAATGTTTAAGTATAAATAGCTAAACAAAATTTCAAAAAAGTTACTGCTCAAATTTTGATGCTAAATTTTTTCTCAGATCCCACTGGTAATTGTGGGGTTTTTTTTTTTGTTTTTTGTTTTTGTGGCTACTTTTTGCAAAGGTGTCAGGCAGAAAATTGGGAGGGGGAAATCGAGCAATCTTTAAAATTTGGTCACGGACCTCAATGGGATGGAACAGGTTAAAACTTAAAAACTAAAATAGGATGATATATAGGGGACCCTTTATTTTCTGTCACATTGATTATGACACTTCATAGAAGAAGTTTGTTAGCATTAAGTTGACAGACAATTTTGTCACAGAAGAAATTGTAATGCTTAATTAATTTATGCTCTAGCCACCCAATTTATGTGACACTAGTACTATTTGGGGAGTCAGAATTTTTTTTCCTTTGATTACAGTTTCTCAAACTTCTTAAATATTTTGAATGATAGTATATTGAGTTATAGTACTTTTTACGTAGTTTTAAAATGTGTATATCTTATTCTAGAAAACTTGAATAATTGGTTACTCGAATTAACACTGAAATTTAAGTGTTTTGACTCTTATATTCCGAATTCTTAAAATGGGACAGAGGTAGTATGTGTGTGTTTAAGCCTTTTTCTAAGACTATCAAGTTAAGTTGATCTATAACAATAGGTAATTTTTTAAGATTTAAGTTATGTACATTAATAGTGTAAAAAATAATTTTTACAGTACTATTAATGACTTTTAACGTGTGATAGCAAGTTATTTATCATTTTCATCAGATTATCAATTAATTCTCATCAAAAGATTTATGTGAAATTAACTAATAAGTGATTGTGTAAATATTGTTTACACCAACATTATGATACTTAGACTCAATTATTTATAACAAATCTGATATAGTAACTTGAAAATAGGGTAATTTATATTTAAATCCTATATATGTGTGTGTGTGTGTCTTTAGAAGGGGAACTTTGGAGCAACGATACAATTGTCTTTGTGTGACTTATTGGTCATGGATCCGAGCTGTGGAAGCAGCCACTAATGCTTGCATTTGGGTAGGTAGTCTACATTACACCCCTTGGGTGCGCCTCTTCCTCGGACACCGCGTGATGCCTTGTGCACCGGGCTGCCTTGCCCTATATATATGTGTTTGTTAAGGTCTATGTGGTTGCATATGTTGAATAGCTTTATCCCCTTATGGATGAGAATAGAGACTAATAAAGTGATCCATACATGTGTGTATTCTTGTATTTTTTGATGTCTACACATATCAGGTGTACTTTTGGTACTATTTATCTTTGTGAGGTGAATTCCAGTAGCTTCAATTTTTTTTTTTTTGGTGGGGGTGTATTTTTAATAAAGGAATCCTTTTGTTTTACTTGGCCCGTTGGTATTTGCATGGTTGCATGGGTCTGTTACTTTGGCTTTGAACCTTTTCAGCGAAAAAAACTGTATTGAAGACAAAATACTGTGAAGATTTGATTCTTTACTACTATTCTTTTGCTTCTTTTTATCCCCTCAGATTCTTGGATTTACACGTGAAAAATGTCATGCCAGTTAACTTTGTAGCAGTACTTTAGTTATCTATTCATTGTCTTATTACACAATCTTTTCCTTTATCATTATCTGCTTTTAGCTATCTGAATTGTTATATATGTGAAATCAGCTGATGTTCATTATATTTGTCATGTGAAGGGTCATAGTTGAAAAATCAGAAAAAATGCCTCAGTGGCAAATGAAAGACGCCGAGCAAAAGCATATGATTTCAAGAACTCCATTAAAAGAGTCGTTGAATCAGAATGCGCAAATTAGTGGAGATCGTAGAATTGAAGAAGTCAAGAGAAATAATAATGCGGGGAAGAGAAGGGGCAGGAGGAAAGGAAAAGGGATATTAGTCGAAAAAATGCAGGATATAAATGATTCTGAGATTAGTTCCCCCTGTTCTGCTTCGTCATCCGAAAGAAGTCTCGTGTTTCCTCGTAGGCCGGGATATGGCCAACTCGGTACTAAGTGTTTGGTAAAAGCCAACCATTTCATTGCTGAATTATCAGAAAGGAACTTAAGCCAGTATAGCGTAAGACGTTAATTTTTGGCGCCTAAGTTTATTGGTAATGCTTTGGCAATGGCTTGAAATTCTGATCCTTTGATGATTTTCGGATGCAGGTAAAAATTACTCCAGAAGTTAAATGTACAAGATTGAACAAGGCTATTATGGCTGATTTGGTAAAACTTCATAAAGATTCCGACTTGGGTAAAAGAATTCCGGTTTTTGATGGAAGAAGAACACTTTATACAGCAGGGTTGCTTCCCTTCAACTCGAAAGACTTCACTATCGCTCTTGCTGATGATGATGAATGGATTGGAATCACAAAGTACTATTTTTTCTAGTTTATCGTTTTTTTCACTTTACGCGTGATTAATTACTTGCTTACTAGTAATACTTAATTTTTCAACGAGAATTGACATTCTTGATAATTTTTCCAGGGAGCGGATATTTACTGTCACGATCAAGTTTGTCTCACAGGCGAACTTGCTTCCATTACGCGAACTTCTTTCAGGGAAGCAAGTTGACAGTCCCCCACAAGCGCTTAAAATTATTGATATTGTGCTAAGGGAGCTTGCTTGTCAAAGGTGCATTTCACCGTTTCTTCTCTAATATTACTGCAATTAAATCAAGTTATCCGTCGTTACTTAATTCTTCTCGTGTTCATTTAGGTACATATCGGTTGGGAGATTTTTCTATTCTCCTAATATTAAAAAACCACAGACACTAGGTAATGGCTTACAATCTTGGAGGGGATTCTACCAGAGCATAAAACCTACTCAGATGGGATTGTCACTTAATATTGGTAGGAAAAGATTGAATTTCGCCAACTTGATATGATGATATGTGTGTGTGATTACAATTTAATGTCTTCTATTTATCGAACAGATATGTCAACAACAGCTTTCATTGAACCACTCCCAGTTGTTGAATTTGTTGCTCAAGTTTTGGGAAAAGATGTAAGTTCAAGGCCACTGTCCGATGCAGATCGAGTAAAGGTACAGATATTACACAAATGAACGAAATTAATTGTCCTTTAACTTTCAAGAAAACATCAACCATAAGGCAGCATATGTTTAGAGTCTAGAAACACGTTCTTTAGATAAAAGCTGATCGATGGTTTGTGCCTCAATCAGGTTAAAAAGGCTCTCAGAGGTGTCAAAGTTGAAGTTACACATAGGGGAAATATTCGAAGGAAATACCGGATTTCTGGATTGACATCACAGCCAACAAGGGAGCTAATGTACTTCTACTTTCATATATTTTCAGTTCTATATTTGGTTTAGCATTTTTCTGTATCTTAATGCTTTACTTCCGTATGCTCGTTACAGTTTTCCTGTTGATGAGGAAAAGAACATGAAATCAGTCATTGAGTATTTCCAAGAGGTGTACGGATTTACCATTCAGTATCCTCATTTACCTTGTCTCCTGGTGGGAAGCCAAAAGAAAATAAATTACTTACCGATGGAGGTAACCATGCGGAAACACTTCAACATTTAACTCACTTTTATCTCAAGTGAAAAGTTTTCCAAATAATGATTGCTATTAATAGGCTTGTAAGATACTCGAGGGACAAAGATACACCAAAAGGCTGGATGAGAAACAGATCACATCACTGTTAAAATCGTCATGCCAAAGACCACGAGAGCAAGAAATGGACATTTTGCAGGTCTGTCAATTCATTTCCGTGAAACATAATATGTAGATATATACATATTTAATCCAAGTTTTGGAATGCATTTGTTTTTGTTGTAATAGACACAAGGTTAGTAGGTGATTGTTTTATTTGAAATCATCACAAATCGTCTATAAATTTGATAAGCTGATGCTCATTTTCTCTCCGGAAATTACTTCTTGTAAGCTCTTTTTTTCTAAAGCATTGGCTTTTGAGTTAAGATAATGAACTAATAGGTGTCTGCTATATGTCTAGACCATACGCCAGAATGGATACAAACACGATCCTATAGCAAAGGAGTTTGGCATAAGCATTGACGATAAGCTTGCAACAGTGGAAGCGCGAGTTCTCCCAGCCCCGTGGGTAATGACTGATATACCTAAACTTAAATGACTCAGCTTTATAATCACTAAGAGATTATTCATTTGTTTTTCTTGTCTTTGTTAGTTAAAGTACAATGATTCAGGGAAGGAAAAGGAATGTCTTCCACAGCTAGGTCAGTGGAACATGGTAAATAAGGTAGTAAAATCCTGGTGAAATATCCATACTTAAGATCCTTTAGTTGTCGTATTTAGTATTTGAAGAATGTCTAAAGTTGATTATATTGACTTTATCATACAGAAAGTAATTAACGGAAGTACTGTAAATCACTGGGCTTGCATCAACTTCTCATGTAACGTCCAAGAAAATGCAGCCCGTGGATTTTGTCATCAGCTTGCCCAGATGTGCCAAGTTTCTGGAATGGTAAATGTTTCCGATTTGAACATCTTTTAGCTGCTTTAAAAAGTTCGCATTATTCTCTAAATGGTATTGAATATTGACATTTGATATCAGGAATTTAATTGTGAGCCTGTGGTACCGATTTATAGTGCTAGACCAGATCAAGCTAAGAAGGTACTGAGTTATGTATATAATGCCGCTGCAAACAAACTTGGAGGAAAAGAATTGGAGTTGCTAATTGCCATTCTTCCCGACAACAATGGTTCTTTGTATGGTATGTCCCAAGCTTTGCTAAATCTTCTATAATGTTGGATCAGGAATATAAGTCCTCTATAGATGAATGAATATCGTTGAGTAACACATTGATCATCAATGTTTAGGTACTCTGAAGAAAATTTGTGAGACGGATCTCGGGCTGATATCACAGTGTTGTCTTACAAAGCATGTATTGAAAATTAGCAAGCAATACCTTTCAAATGTATCGCTGAAAATCAATGTGAAGGTATGTAGTAAATGAGCGGCTACTCCTAGCAATTCTGTGTGCTGAGATGATTATAATCTATTTCTTAAGCTTTAATCCTTGTGTGATAGATGGGAGGAAGAAACACTGTACTTTTAGATGCTTTGAGATGGAAAATTCCTCTCGTTAGCGATATCCCAACGATTATATTTGGTGCGGACGTGACTCATCCAGAATCAGGAGAGGATTGGAGTCCATCAATTGCAGCTGTGAGCATCATTTTCCTTATTTTGTTTTAAAATATAATTGCTAGAACTTTTTCAAGTGGTTAAATTCAATATATGATTTTCTTGATTCAGGTTGTAGCATCACAAGATTGGCCGGAAGTTACTAAATATGCAGGTTTGGTATGTGCTCAGCCTCATAGACAAGAACTCATTCAGGATCTTTACCGGACCTGGCAAGATCCTCAACGGGGAACAATGTCCGGGGGGATGATTAGGTGCATATAATGCTTAATATCATCGCTTAAATTCTTGTGAAATGTAAACATTCAGTTAACGAAAATGCCCTCCCATGTTTATTTCCGCCATTTTCCAGAGAACTTTTGTTGGCATTCAAGAAAGCCACAGGACAAAAACCACTGAGAATTATATTCTACAGGTACATTCAAGTGATAATTCTCTCGATCAGTTTATTCAATATGAACAAGTGGCTATTGCCGTGAATTACAGTGTCTTCAATTTTATGTAGGGATGGTGTCAGCGACGGACAGTTTTATCAGGTCTTACTTTATGAGCTCGATGCAATTCGTAAGGTATGCAAGTATTGGCGCTATTCTTATATAATTTTTCAGTTCTGTGTTTGTCTAGTTCACTCATTCTTTTCGGTACACAGGCTTGTGCATCTCTTGAACCGGGTTACCAACCTCCAGTAACGTTCATAGTTGTCCAAAAACGTCACCACACACGACTTTTGCCAAACAATCACAATGATAGAAATCACACTGACAGAAGTGGAAACATCCTACCTGGTATAACTCTACTCTTCTTACCCTCACTGTTGTGCTTAAACTTATTGGAAAAGTTCTTTGTTAGTTAATATGCTGACCAATTCTCCATTATGACTTAGTTATCTGTTAATTTCTCTTGTTGCTTGACTTAAAAATCACCAAATGCAGGTACTGTGGTTGATACTAAAATTTGTCATCCGACTGAATTTGATTTTTACTTGTGCAGTCATGCTGGAATTCAGGTGAAGTGCTAATCATTTGCTTTAGTTTAATTTTGGATTTCTAAAGTACCTCATTTGCTTAGTATGTAGTATCTTAATATTCGACAAGAGGGGTTGCTCTGATGGTAAGCAACCCCCACTTCCAACCAAGAGGTTGTGAGTTCGAGTCTCCACAAGAGCAAGATGGGAAGTTCTTGGAGGGAAGGATGCCGGGGGTCTATTTGGAAACAGCCTCTCTACCCCAGGGTAGGGGTAAGGTCTGCGTACACACTACCCTCCCCAGACTCCACTAAGTGGGACTATACTGGGTTGTTATTGTTGTTGTAGTATGTTAATATTCGATTTCCAAGAAAGAGCAGCCCGGCGCACGAAGCATCCCGTGTTCACGTAAGGTTTGGGGAAGGGCCGCCCCTTAAGGGGGTGTGATGCAAGCAGTCTACACTGATGCAAGCATCAGGATAGACAGTTTACCTTGATGCAAGCATCGGGGAAGGGCCGCACCTCAGTGGCTGTTTCCACGGCTCGAACCCGTGACCTATAGGTCACACGAAGACAACATTACCGTCCAAGGCTCCCCTTCTAATATTTGATTTCTAACGTATGCATATTCGTACCAAGTCATACCATAAGATAGCTCGTTAGAGATAAAAAAAAAAAGGGGGCAGCCACACGAACAACTCGTTATTTGGAAGAAATCTCCACACGAATTAACAATGTTGGATTTTGCAGGGAACTAGTCGTCCTGCGCACTATCATGTTCTTTGGGATGAAAACAATTTTACTGCAGATGAAATGCAGTCTTTGACTAACAACCTTTGCTATACGTAAGGAATCTTAATTCTCAACTTATAGCCTTTTCAATAGTTGTTTCTGGAAATTCCTCCTTAGTGACAGTTGGATTAATACTTAATTGCAGATACGCTCGTTGCACACGATCTGTTTCAGTAGGTAAATTTCTAAATACTCTCTCCTAAGAGAATAGAGAGCTTAGCCCTTGTGCTGAAGTTGATAATAAGCTCGTTCACATAACTTTACGTCGTTTTGTTCTGGATGCAGTTCCTCCGGCGTATTATGCTCATTTGGCAGCCTATAGAGCACGTTGCTACGTAGAACCAGACTCGTATGGCAATGGTTCAAAGCGTAGCACACGTACAACGAATGGTTCTGTCAACGTCCGACCTCTACCAGCATTGAAAGAGAAGGTGAAGAATGTGATGTTCTATTGCTAGAGTTAATGTTAACGTTAAATAGTAGTCAGTACATGTATGAAATTAGGATAGAGATCTAATCATGAACTAATGTAGTAATGTTATGTTTATATAGTTGAGAGCTAATTGCAATAAGAAACATTGTTAGGTCTGTGACTAGATGGCTGCTCTTTGTGTAATACATGTATAATGCCTTAGTTAAAATTTTGGAATTAGATGAATAGTTTCACTTGGAGATATTTGCAGTTAAATCAGAGCTTTAATGAGGTATGTAATTACTTTCTTTTTCTTATAATGTATATAGTGATGTTCACTGACGACTCATATAGCCGACCCCAACTTGCTTGGGACTGAGGCGTAGTTATCTATATAACTGTGGTATTTGGGTTAGCTTCCATGCACCTCGATTAGTTGCTACTTTCTACTAGCACACATGGGCAGATGCAACTTGAAAGCACCGGGTTCATCTAAACCCAGTACTTTCGATGCGTCGTGTATATTTAGGTGTAAAAATCTACTAGAATTGAAAAAAAAAAAGTATATATATATATATATATATATATATATATATATATATATATATATATATATATATATATATATATATA
>MDKF011044041.1:0-19316 GCA_026770625.1 Nicotiana glauca | reverse complement strand
ACAAATTAGTTAAAATTATTTTTGTCTATTTTTAGGAGTTATTTTCATGTAGGGCAAAAATCACGTGCTTACACTGACTGATAAATCAAAGTTCACATTTCTATGATAAACTTTAATGCAATCCTTAAAATATACAAATTGAAGCATTGCCCAAGTTGCACAACAACTTAAATTTCAATATTACATTCCATAAGTGTTCGAAAAGGCTAACTCACAAGTATCTAACAAACTAACGTAAAAGTTAAGGTAAAAGTAAACAATAAACAAGGATATGCTTGATCAGGTGCATTCCCATAGTTTTTAAATTATTCATTGTATGTATTTGTGGTACATTGACACACAGACACATCTACCTTCAAATGTATTTCCCCAAATGGTTTCCACTTGTTGGATCCATATGGTCAATTGTTAGCCTTCCTCATATACATCCAAGACTCATCCCTGATAATCTTTAACCCCTTTTCTTTCCCTGGACTCATAGCAATTTTATCCGGTCCATGAACCTTATAATAGGACAACACCCCATTTTCAAGCAGAAACCAACTCGCACGACATCCTTTCCCATAATTCGCCCATTTATATAACACTCCAGCTACACTAACACTTCTATTTGTACACTAACACTTCCATTTCCACACTAACACTTTCATAATTCACCCATATTGGAGCAAATGGTTGGCTCGCCTACACTGCCTAGAATTAGTAGCTCGACAAAAGTAGGTTCAAGCAGTAAGCTTAATGCTAAGGCACCAGATTTCATTCCATTATAGTTACAGCAGAACACTGTTTGATTCTTATTTTTGCAATATCTACAGAATATAGATTTCATTGGACAAGAAATATAGACCAAACAAATACTGAGAACAACCATATAACATGACTTTTACTAGATTAAATTACATAGAATCTATTGTAAATCAACCGACAAGAATCAATCCAAAATCTACTATAAATCGATTGCAGGCGATTGATTTAACAAGGGAAAAAGAGAAGTTAACAAGGGAAGAAGATGGACCGGCTCTACAACAGGTTGTTGATGCAACAACGAGTTAGGAACTGATTTGCTGTAAATCAATCGACCAGCATCAATACAAAATTTACTGTAAATCGATTGGAAGGAGCTGATTTACTGTAAATCTACTGTAAATTGATTGGACGAAGAGAAGTTAACACTGCCATTGACGCATTGTCTTCTGTAAATATTGAACTGATCTTTTGTAAATCAACTGTAAAATCGAAGAGAAATAATTTACCTGGGAAGAAGATGTGCACAATAGTTGACGCACTGTAAATCGCACTAGCATTTCCGCGCACTGGCGTTGATGCAGCAACGAGTTAGGGATTTTTGGGAGTGAAGTTTTTGCGCACTGGCCTTGATGCAACAACGAGTTAGGGATTTTTGGTAGTGAAGTTGATTCAACTAGAACGATTCAATGTTTTCCTTCTGTTATTTTCTAATTCTAATTGGGGAGGGAAACGAAAAAAGGAATTAAAAAAATTGGAGGGAAAGATTTTCTCTTCTTTGTGCGGAGGAAAGTTAAAATAATAAAAGATTAATTATAATTAGTAATTTTTAGTGGCTATTATTTTTTATTATCGGTAAAAGGATATTTTTTACTGGCTAATGGTCATATGCCACTGATATTTAAGCTTAAAGAATTTATTAGCGACCATTGCCTTATTGCCGCTAAATAATTGCCGCCAAAGGTCCTTTTTGTAGCAGTGACCCCCCTCAAACTGTTCGAATTTTGAATCAGAGAATAAAGCCCTAGTTCCACAAATCCAATTCCAACTGGTCTTTTAAAGATTCTAGGCTGTAATGGCCTTTAATCGTGTGTTTTCACACAAAAACATGCGATTAAAGGCTGTTCTTGTCAAGAAATCGAAGGAGTTCTTCAAGTTTGTTCAAGACTGTTTTGAGCCACCTTAGGTATTTCTTTTTTTTTTTGTTACTATCATCTGCTCCTCCTTCTTCTTTTGAACTCTTTTAATTTCCCAGTTTTAGAGCCATTCACATGCATGTTAGTTTTAGAAGCTTTCTTTTCTTTTCTTTAATTAGCTTAAACGGTTTTTTAGTAATTTAGTTTCAATTTCATTAAGTGTTAGTTGCATTAATTGGATTTCGTGAAAAAGTTTTGCTCAAATTACTTCTGTTTCTTCTTGTTTTCATTTCTTTCAAGAAATTTGGTTTGGGCTTGCGATTCATACCCCTATATTTGGTTTTGAGTTGGGTTATTATTGAATTAGAACCTTGGGTCAAATTGACCCGACCCATTTGAGTATAATGTAAAAACGGGGTCACAAAGGGGTAATTGACCTAAGAAATCTCTCAGTAACTACCTGAGAAGCTTCTCAAAAGCTGCACAATATGCTTACTTGGTTAGCAATTCATAAAATAAGGGACTAATTAGCAAAAAGGAAAACTGAGAAAGGACTAAAAGGAAAAAATAAAGCCCCTAAGGCTGCCCTAGTAGCTTGCCTATAAAGGCATTGCTACTTGCAGTTCAAGTTAGAGCATTAAGGGGGGGAAATCCAAAAAAGCAAAACGACTAAAAATAGCTAAAAAAATACTGTTCCATTGAGAAATTTGGTGATCTTTGAGGCTCCCACTTCTGAAATCATCTCTGGATAATCAAGGGTTAAAATGACTTGAGTTTTTGTTGATTTTCAAGAGATTTGTCTCAAGTTTTGGTTGCTTTTGATTCCTGAACATTGTTTGAGAGTTCTGGTGGTTCAAACTTGTTTCAATGTTATTTTTCCCTCGGTTATTTCTGGGTTAATTCAATTGATGCTGCTTTGTTTTGTTGTTGTTGACTATCCTTCTCCTATTCTGTTGCAAATTCCAAGTATAAATCCTGAATCCCTCGTGATGTAAACTCTAGTTTGAAGATGGAATGAAGGCAGCCTTTAAAATCTTAGCAGTAGTTCTCTGTGTGCCAAAGTTGTTCTTCTTTCATGATATTTATGTCATGTTCATTTGACTCATGATGTAGTTTGTGTGTTTTCTGTTAGAGTAGCCAAATTTTCAAGTTGTAATTAATCATGGACTATTAAAATCTTGATGTATTTGGACCTTATTTTGTTGTTTTAGATTTAATGTAGGTTAAACATTTCTTGTAATCCATTTTATTTAAGTGTAGGGTATTTTGGAATTGTCAGGTTCTACTGCTGTCTGTAGATGCAGGTTTGATATTTCCTTTAGTAGTTTTAGATATACAATAATAATTGGATTATTGTCACTCATGAAGCATGGAAATCATAAAAGGTTAATCGTATAATAGTATTGATTTTTTAAAGTATTTTAAAGGTTCTGCGTCCATGTTTTGAATGTTGGTTTAAGTTTAAAATTTAAAGTATCATGTGAGTGTGTTTAAGCTTGGCAGGTGGTTTCGAATTGACTATTGTTTACTGGTAATTATTGTTTCAGTAGTTAGTTAGGAGCAAATAGGATTCTTTAGTAGTTTGAGAACATTTTTTCCCAGATTCTTTGAGTTTTATTCCATTACAATGCTTAAAATTAGTTTGAGGCTTAAAGATTTAAGATTGCATATATTTTAATTGTCAAAAAATGAAGTTGTGCTTTTGGTGTTTAAACCAGGGATGAACTTTCTTTTCTATGCGAAAAGTTGATGCCTTCAGATACTCGATCTTGAGTCCCTCCTTTCAGCTACAAGGTCTTCAAATTGGGGCCTGTCATGGTTTCAATAATAGGGCCTGCATCTGGGCTCAAGTTTGAGGCTATGCATTGGGTGGCTGTAGAGCCAGCAGAATTTGGGCCCAGAACTGGATGGTCCCTTCAGAATGGAATTTAAATTATCTTCTCTTCTATTAGGCCGTCTGCATGATTGGTGATGGGTCAATCCTTTCGCCCAATTATTTTTCTACTGACACAAGTCCTCAATTAGTTTTAAAATAAATATTTCTTTGTTTATTTTAGTGTTAATCAATTAGACTATTAATAATTGGGAGGTGAGCTATATTAGATAAGATATAGTCTATGGCCCTCCGAGCTTTTAGTTTAAATACCCTTAAAAATGGAATTGAGGCGCGCCATGTCAAACAAAATGACAAACTGCGTGGCCCTCATATTAACCTAGATATTGAAAATGATTAATATTCGTAGAAAGCCTTTAGGGCCGTTTAAAACACAATTGTAATTGTGTATACATCCGTGTAACGCAATTACGATTTTAAAAACAAAATCGAAGTATGCGTTCGCGCAACTTTGGCCAAACTTTTTTTAATAATAATAATAAAGCGTTATTAATTACGGACACATTCACGTGACATGATTTTTTGATGCACCAAACAAATGGGTATACGTACGCGTAACCCGTTTCAAGATAATTTTCTTAATTAAAAGCGGTGAAAGAGGCAAATGCACATAGGTTCTAAAATGAGTAATTAAATATTTTAATAAGCAAAGTATGATCAAAGCGGCCGTGGTAGAACCACAGAACTCGGGAATGGCTAACACCTTCTCCCGGATTAACATAATTCCTTACCCGTATTTCTGTATTCGCGGACCGTAAATAGAGTCAAACTTCTTCGATTTGGGATTTTAACCCGTGACTTGGGACACCATAAGTTATCCCAAGTGGCGAATATGAATTTTAATAAATAATCATGTTTCGATTGTCACTTTAATTGGAAAAAAACTCCCTTATACCCTTCCGGGAGGTAAAAAAAGGAGGTATGACAGCTCTGGCGATTCTGCTGGGGAACAAGAACCCAGAATCTCTGGTTCAGGGTTCAAGAATTTGAGCTTTTTCATGATTTTTACTTGGCTTTATTACTGTATTTTGTGAATATCTGTGCTAATTGCTATCTCCTTACCACTTTAATATTATTGAATTGTATATAATTATATTCTTATGCCACCCCTTCCGAGTCTTCTAAAAATGGTGCATATGTTCGCGTAGTCCACTTTTTCTAGTAGAAATTATACCAAATAGAGCGAGGTTGGGCAAGAGACAAGGCCGGGCAGACTTTAGTGCTCCCGGTACGTCGCCCCCTCCTCGGCCCCAGTTGTCCGCTCGGGTACCCCAAGTCTAAACCAAAACCCCAGGATTTAAAGATAGAAAAACACAACTTCATGCCGGATCCCTAGTAGGAGCTCTTATTTGCATCATGTGCATTTGACTTAGGGGACTCAACATATGGGTTGGGTCCGTCTAGGACAGGTGTACCCAAAATAACAGACCATCCCGATGCATTCTATGTGCTATATGAACATTGATTTATTTTGGCTTGCATGCTGACCGTCTAGGGAAACTAAAGCAAAAAGAAAAATCAAGAGTGATGTAAGGAAGAAATAAAGTATGGTTCTAAAGAAAAGCCCAATATTTGAAAATATCCCGAAACTTTGCCAAAATTTTTCAAAAAGAGTTATTTCAAAAGAGTCAAAGCTGACCGAACTACGCAGGTCTAATTCTCACCGGATGTGGGATACGTAGGCAACCTACATAAGGTTCGGCCTTATTTTTGGAAAAAAGAGAAAAAAGAGAGTTAGGGGTCAAGTAAATATAGTTTTGGTCAAAATAAGTCGATTCAGCTTCGGCAATAACCGTTCTTGCCGAGATAGCCTTAGAATATTTTTCAGTTGTCGAAGGGCTATTTTCGTAAAAGAATGGATAAGTCTGTGAAGTGTCGTAAAATAGTCCTCCCTGGCCTCAAAATTCGTGCGAAAGGGGCCATATTGATAAAAATAGTCATTTGGATAAGATTGGCATATAAGGGGAGGGATCATGGTCCTTTGATTTCTCGTATATAAATTGGAGACCTGTTTTTCAAAAAGGGTCCATTAGAGTCAACCCTAACCTTAACCTTCTACAGGAACAAATGAATACTATCCAGGATTTACCAGAAGTGGTCAGGGAGCATGCTCGGGTGCACTTGCGTATGTGGTGGAATGATCTAGATGAAGATGGTCAAAAATGGGTGAAAAGGTAGTTGGGCACTCTTATAAACATCTTTGAGATTAAACCATGGGACGATCTAATTAAGGCTCTGATAACTTTCTAGGACATTGTCCATAATGTTTTTCGTTTCTCAGACTTTGAGATCACCCCTACTTTGGAGGAAATGGTTGGGTACATTGAGTTGGGGTGGGATTTGAGGAAGCAACAACTTATATTTTCGAGGGCTCCGTCGGTGCACAAGTTTTTTGACCTCCTGAATATCAGTAAACAGACGAAGAAAGACCGTGTAAGCAACGATATTGTGCTTTCAATTTCTTATACTTCAGGTTTGGGCACTCTGCTGGTTTCGAAATGCATAAAAAGGGGCTGAGCAACAAGGAAGATAACGGCCTTTGGCAAATTCATCACCAGTTTGCATTTATTGTGACATTCTTAGGAATTATGGTTTTTCCAAATGAGAAAGGGACAGTTGATATTCGTATGGCCAGAGTCGCACAAATCCTCACTACCAGGGAAGATCATACATTTGCCCCATTGGTACTGGCGGATATCTATCGAGCATTGACTTTATGCAAAGCTGGGGCTCAATTCTTTGAGGGTTGCAATATCCTTCTACAAATGTGGTTGATCGAGATCTTCGCCATCACCCAGATTCATGAGTTATGGCTCGAGCCCAGATAACTTCATCACCTCTTACGAAGAGAGGGTAAAGGATGACAATGTGCCAGAAAGGTTTGAAGCATGGGTATCTCATTTGAAAGCTCTCAAAGTAGGTCAGGTTGAGTAGACTATAGGATGGCTCCCGAGGACAGAGGCCATATACATGACTGTTACCAAAGGTTACCTGAGGATAATGGGTGTAAGGAGTATTCAGCCATATGCACCACAGAGGGTCTTGAGGCAATTGGGAAGATATCATATTGTTACCGAAGATGAAGATTTAAGTACCCAGGTGATAGAGTTGCATCCAGAAGCTGCATTGCCCGAGGCTTTAGTTCAGCAGGATTTGAATAGTTGTTGATATTTGAAAAATGATACTCAGGTACCCGATATTGCAAAGGGGGAAGTAGATCCAAATTATGTTGCTTGGTTTGAGAAAAGGTCTTGTGTGAATAACGAGCCAAAACCTGATCCCGAGAGGCCTGCCAAAAGACTTTATGTTCAAGCTTTTGACGATAAAATCCAAGAAAGATTAGCATGGGGGGGGAAAGAAAAGACATATCAAGCTGAGATTCAGGCTCTGAAAGAAAAGCTGAGAAACATGGAATTCAACAATGATCTCCAAGCACAAGAAGCCAAAGGTGAGAAAAGAAAGTTGGCCCAAGAGAATGAAGCACTCCAAGCCCAAATCTGGAAGATAAATAGCAATTGAAAACCCGGGCAGGAGCAGAAAAGATGAAAAGCTCATCTACAATCTTAACCAAAAGGCGTGTGATTTCGAGGATGATTTGCAAAAGACTGAATCGGAACTAGCAAATTCCCGAGCCAAGCTAGCTAAGGATGCAGGGGAACGGGCCAATCTCATTTGGCAACTGAAGGAGAAATACGACAAGGGGATGTTGAGTATGAAGAAAAAGGTCAAGATCATTAAAAATGAAATGGCTAAGCAGGCAAGAGATTTCAAAAATGAGAGGGAGCATTGTTACGCCTTGATAGTATGGCTAGAAAGGGATCTGCAACAATTTCAAGAAGAGAGCCATGCAGCTGGACAAACTTTGAAGGCTAGGGCCAGGCAGATTAGGCGCTTATTGCAAAAAAAAGGGTAGGATCCGAGAGAGGGTCAGGACCATTGTGGATTACATTGTGGTGAAATGCCAAGAATGTGAGGATATGACCCACACCACTTTCTTCGCGGCAGTGATGGCATTTGTCCGGTAAGTAATGAGTGATTTGGAAAGGCTCCAAGGGGATCTTGCAGATAGGCTCGGGGCAAGGCCGAATGACACCCCGCGGGCCCCAGGAGCTTTCGAGACCTTAATGTATTTGTGATCTTTGCTTGAGTCTGTACTTTCTTGCTGTTGAAGTATGTTTTGAGTCTGTTAGTTATTTTTGAGTCTGTTAGGTCCTTTTGAGTCTGTATTTCCATCTTCTCAGAATCTGTTAGTTTCTTTTGAGTCTGTGAGTTTTTGAGTCATTGTAATCAAAGTATTTGCTTTTTAAGAAAAATTGAAAATCCCAAAATATTTTTATTTATTCATATCCCCAAGAACTACGCTTGGTATGATTCATGCAGGGTCATGATATGTAGTCAATCTCCATAGGATTCGACCGTAACCAAATGAAAAAAGGAGAAGAAAAAAAAGTGGAAAAACAAGAGGGAAAAAGAAGAGGAAAAGAGAGAAAATAAGAAACCGAGAGAAAGAAACAATAGCAAAACAAGAGAGGGAAATGAGAGAATAAAAAACAAAAAGAAAGCAAAGTCAAGAATAAAAAAAATAAAGAAAGAAAAAGAGGAAAAAGAGAAGTTGCAAATACAAATAAGGAAAATCCGGGATGACGCAAGCAGCCGAGCAAATTCATAATAGAAACGATTAACTGCTTAGGTGCATTCATTCCCCAAATGTACGGTTACCAATCTATAAAATCCCTAATCGCTAACAAAATTGTTGTTGATGTATTGAGTCCAGGAAGATGGTTAGTTGATTGGCATTCTGGCACCTCACTCCTACAACACCCGGCCCAAGGACAAGCTGAACATGGCCAACCAAGAACTAGAGGCGAGTATTGTCGATCCGTCAAGAGAGGTGGATGAATTGGATGTTAATGCGATGAAAGAAGATATTCATAAGTTAAAGCAACAAATGGCTGAAATGTACCAGGCCTGGTCAAAGGGGCATCCGCCACCGGTTTATCCTGCCAACCCTACTTATATCCCACCATTGGCCAAACCTCAGGAGCCTCCCACTATGAATTCATCTCCAGCCTTTCCCACCTACCAACAATGCTATGGCACCACCTCACAAACACTACCAACTCCACAACCCAAACAAGTCCCATGCCCTCCTCCACCAATCACTCCTGTGTTTGTGGCACCTCCACCTGCTGCATTGCACCGATCTTCCAGCGAGCCTCCGTTCCAGACTCACGACAATCATTATTATCCCCCAGAACCGAACTTCAAATCACCAGAACCATGTTATTACACTCCTCATTTTGATCTCTCGGCAAAAATTGAGAAGCCTTCTAAGAATTCTTAGCAGGAGAAGACGATTAGAAAAGTCAAGAGTTTGGAGCAATCCTTTAGGAATATGCAAGGGCTAGGTGGTCAAGTAAGTGTGGCATATAAAGACCTATGTCTGTTCCCAGATGTCCAATTACCAGCGGGGTTCAAGTTGCCCAAGTTTGATTTATATGACGGGCATGGTGATCCAGTGGCACATCTGAGAGGTTTTTGTAGCAAGATGAGATGAGCAGGCGGAAGAGATGAATTACTGATGGCATATTTCAGTCAAAGTTTAAGCGGCTCAGCTTTGGAATGGTACACCCGACAAGATCATAGTCGGTGGTACACTTGGGATGATCTAGCCCAAGCATTTGCCTGCCATTTTCAGTATAATCTTGAAATTGTCCCTGACCATCTGTCATTGACAAAAATTGAGAAAAAGCTTGAGGAGAGTTTCAGAGAATATGGCTTCCGTTGGAGAGAGCAAGCAACGTGGGTTGACCCTCCGATGAAAGAGAGTGAAATAGTTGACTATTTCTTGCAGGCCTTGGAGCCCACTTATTTTGGTCACTTGGTGTAAGCAGTAGGGAAATACTTTAACGAAGTGGTAAAAATAGGAAGCATGTTAGAGGAAGGACTCAAATCCAATAAAATCATGAGCTATTCAGCAATCAAGGCGACTACCCAGGCCATTCAAAGCGGCACTAGGGGCGTACTGGGAAAGAAGAAGAAAGAGGACGTTGCAACGATTGAGTCAAGAGCTTGCTCCAGGGCCCCATCCCCTTACTATAACCAGCCCCGACCCTACCACCAAACTTACCCCCACACTTCATATAGCCCACCACAACACTACTACCCACCGCCAGATCCCCACTTCTTTGTCCATCATGATCAAACATACACTCAACCTCCTGCCCACGCACAATGGCATGCGCCAACCCCACAAAATACCTACTCAACTCCACAAAATACCTATCCACCCCCAAGAGCCTACAGAAATCCCACTGGAACAGGTTTCCGACCAAACCAAGCCTTCAAGAATGAGAGGTTGCAGAAGCAAAAGAATTTCACTCCGTTGGGAGAATGATATACCAGTCTATTCCACAGGTTAAGACAGTTGGGTATGTTGAATCCGATTGAGCCTAAGCCGCCAAACACCCCTCCGAGAAATCTTGACCACTCGGTGAGTTGTGAATATTGTTCAGGGGCTCCGGGGCATGACACAGAGAAATGCTGGGAATTGAAAACAGCTATTCAAGAGCTCATTGATACCCATCGGATTGAGGTTCAAGCCCCAAAAATGCCCAATATTAACCAAAATCCGTTGTCAGCCTATCATGATACCAATATGATTGAGATAGTGCATAAAGGAGGATAGCCTAAGAAGCCCTCGCAGACTGTAATGATGATCAGGTCTAGTGAAGTCAAGCTGAGTGAAAAGTCAACTAGTGGGAAGTCATTGATCAAGTTGAAAGGGACAAATAGTAAACTGGTCGTAATAGTTGATAAGGAGTCATCAAGCGGGGTTGCAGTGAAACAAGGAAAAGCAAAAGTGGTGGTAGTAGGGGTAGTAAACAAGCCTGATGTGGTTGTAGAAGGTGCTCGCATAGAGCCGGTCATTATCAAACCAGTAACTCAGCTACCAATAGTCAACAACAAGGTCGTCCCTTGGAATTATGACCAAATAACGGTAACTTACAAAGGGAAAGAGGTTAAAGAAGAAGTTTGTGAGACCCATGGTCTGACTCGCTCGGGGAGATGCTTTGCCCCCGTGGAGTTAAGAAAGGCCAAAACCTCCAATGATAACCTAGTGTTAGTGAAGAAATCTATGACCGAAGAAGAAGCGGAAGAGTTCTTAAAGAAGATGAAGGTGCAGGACTATTCTATTGTAGAGCAGTTGAGGAAGAACCCTGCTCAGATCTCATTACTCTCATTATTAATCCATTCGGACGAGCACCACTGGGCTTTGCTGAAAATCTAAACGAGGCCCACGTTCCTGACAAGATCTCTGTAAGCCATATGGAAAAGATAGAAAACAAGATTTTTGAGGTAAACAGAGTTACTTTTTCTGATGATGAATTGCCCATGGAGGGTACTGAGCATAATAGAGCCCTTTATCTTACGGTGAAGTACGAAGATTCCTTGGTTACCCGGGTACTAATTGATAATGGGTCCAACACAAACATTTGCCCTCTTTCTACCCTGGACAAATTGAAAGTGGACAATGAAGGAATTCACAAGAATAGTATTTGCGTTCGGGGGTTTGACGGTGGAGGGAAAGATTTAGTCGGGGACATAGTGTTAGAACTGACAATAGGGCCAATTGAATTTACTATGGAATTTCAAGTGCTGGATGTGGCGATTTCTTACAATCTTTTGCTGAGTTGACCCTAGATTCATGCTGCAAAGGCAGTGTCGTCTACCCTGCACCAGATGGTTAAATTTGAATGGGACAGACAGGAAATTGTGGTGCACGATGAGTATAATTTGTGTGCCCTGAGTGATGCCATTGTACCTTTCATCGAATCTGAAGATGACAAGGGTCCGTAGGTCCATCAGGTCTTTGATGCAATATCAATTGAAAAGATCCCAGAAGGGAAAGGTATTTCGGTTCCAAAAGTGACAGTCGCGTCAGTCATGGTGGCTTTTGAGATGTTGAAAAATGGCTTCGTACCTGGAAAGGGTTTGAATGCTTTGTTGCAGGGCATCGTACAACCAGTCTCTCTGTCCAAGAACTTGGATACTTTTGGTTTGGGGTTCAAGCCTATATCTGCAGACATAAGACAAGCCAGAAAGTTGAAACAAAGAGCATGGGTTCTTCCAAAGCCTATCCCACATCTCTCCCGATCCTTTGTCAGGTATGGTACTAAGAAGAACCCAGTAACAACAATAGTCGGTTATGTGGTTGGTCCTAATAAGGATTTGCTTGAAAGGTTTGAAAAGTTGTTCGACGAGGTGAATATGGTGGAAGCTTGAGAGGGATCAAGCAAGGCAGATGTGCAATTTGCGGGGCCCTGGGCAAAGATCAACAATTCAGAAGCTACTTCTCTTCCTACTCGGAGGGAGTCTTGGTAGTCGGCTTTGATTTTTCTTTTAGTTTAATCTGGATTATTTCCAGGGTTGTAATTCAGATTCTATGTTCCGTCCGTTTGGATGAGTTAAACCTTGTTATATTAAAATTTCAATGAAATGCAATTTCCCTTCTTTCATTCCTGATAGTTTTTATTTTTGTTTTTTCTTTTCTTTCTTGTACAGTCCTTTTTATGCCGATTTCAGTGACATGACATGCATGAGGAATATCTGTCCCAATCTTAAATGCCAATCTGATTCTGAAATAATAATACAAGAAATTGAGTGTGATGATGAAGTAGAATATGATGATGAGGAGGATTTTGAAAAGATCAATAAAGAATTATGCCAATTTGAAGAAAAAACCCAAACCTAACCTGAATGATACAGAAGCAATCAACTTGGGGGATCAAGATAATGTCCGGGAAACTAAAATAAGTTTCCATCTTGAACCACAGCTCAGAGAGGAGATAATTAAAGCACTGTTTGAGTCCAAAGATGTTTTTGCATGGTCATATGACGACATGCCGGGTCTAAGAACTGACCTGGTGGTTCACAAATTGCCCACTAAACCGGCATTTCCCCTGTCAAGAAAAAGATGAGGAAATTTAAAACTGATATGAGTGTAAAGATCAAAGAAGAGGTCACCAAGCAGTTTGATGCAAAAGTCATTCGGGTCACGGGGTATCCCACTTGGTTAGACAACGTTGTGCCTGTACCAAAGAAGGATGGTAAGACCAGGGTGTGCGTTTATTACCGTGATCTCAGCAAGGCGAGTCCGAAGGATAACTTCCACTTATAAAACATACACATATTGATTGATAATTGTGCCAAACACGAGATTGGTTCTTTTGTGGATTGTTATACGGGCTATCACCAGATCTTAATGGATAAGGAAGATGCAGAAAAGATGGCCTTCGTCACACCATGGGGAACGTACTGCTATCGGGTCATGCCATTTGGTTTGAAAAATGCTGGGGCAACCTACATGAAGGCTATGACAACCATATTCCACGACATGATACACAGGGATATCGAGGTGTATGTGGATGATGTAATTGTAAAGACTGGGAAGCAGTCTGACCACGTCAGGGATCTGAGAAAGTTCTTCCAAAGGCTTCGCAGGTACGATCTCAAGTTCAATCCTGTAAAATATGCTTTCGGTGTTCCATCTGGAAAATTGTTGGGATTTATAGTCAGCCGTCGAGGTATTGAATTGGACCCATAAAAAATCAAAGCCATCCAAGAATTTTCACCTCTGAATAACAAGACTGAGGTAATGAGTCTGTTAGGGAGATTGAATTACATCAGCAGGTTTATCGCTCAACTTACGACAACCTGTGAGCCTATCTTCAAGTTGTTAAAGAAGGATGATGCGGTCAAGTGGAAACAGACGAATGTCAAGAAGCATTTGATAAGATAAAGGGGTATTTGTAAAACCCACCGGTGTTGGTCCCACCAAAATGAGGGAGGCCTTTGATTCTGTATTTGACGGCTTTGGACAATTCGTTTGGATGTGTATTGGGTCAGGCCATATACTATCTCAGTAAGAAGTTCACAACTTATGAGTTTAAGTATACTCAGCTTGAGAGGACATGGTGTGCCCTAACTTGGGTAGCATAGAAGTTGAAACATTACTTGTCATCTTATACCACTTACATCATCTCCTAGTTGGATCCGATGAAGTATATCTTTCAGAAGCCTATGCCCACAAGGAGGCTCGCAAAGTGGCAAATCTTGCTCATGGAATTTGACATTGTCTATGTGACCCGGACTGCGATGAAAGCACAAGCGTTGGCTGACCATTTGGCTGAGAACCCAGTAGATGAAGAATATGAACCTTTGAGGACATACTTCCCTGATGAAGAGGTAATGCATGTTGATAAGTTGGAACAAGTTGAGAAGCCAGGATGGAAACTTTTCTTTGATGGGGCTGCTAATATGAAAGGCATTGGGATATGAGCAGTACTCATTTCTAAAATAGGGAAACACTACCCTATCACGACTCGGCTTCGTTTCTATTGTACTAATAACATGGCCGAGTATAAGGCATGTATCTTGTGTTTGAGGTTAGCTGTAGATATGGGTGTCCAGGAAGTCTTGGTCATGGGTGACTCGGACCTTCTGGTACACTAGATTCAAGGAGAATGGGAAACACGGGATTTGAAGCTTATACCGTACTAATAATGTTTGCATGATCTTTGTCAATGGTTTCAATCAATAGAGTTCAGGCACATTCCAAGGATTCATAATGAGGTTGCCGATGCTTTGGCTACTTTGGCATCAATGTTGCATCATCCAGATAAGGCTTATGTGGACCCTTTGCAGATTCAGGTCCGCGATCAGCATGCTTATTGTAATATGGTGGAAGAGGAACTTGATGGTGAGCCGTGGTTTCATGATATCAAGGAATATATCAGGATGGGGGTGTATCCAGTACATGACACAGGTGATCAAAAGAGAACAATTCAACGATTGGCAAGTGGATTTTTCTTCAGTGGAGGAGTATTGTACAAAAGAACTCCAGATCTTGGGTTGTTGAGATGAATAGATGCTAGATAGGCCACAACTATTATGACCGGAGTACATTCAGGAGTTTGTGGACAACATATGAGTGGGTACGTGTTAACAAAGAAGATTCTCCAAGCAGGTTATTATTGGCTTACTATGGAGCGAGATTGTATCAGTTTTGTGCGCAAATGTCATCAGTGTCAAGTGCATGGAGATTAGATTCACTCTCCACCATCGAAATTGCACACAATTTCCGCGCCATGGCCTTTCATTGCGTGGGGCATGGATGTCATTGGGCCAATTGAGCTAGCAATATCAAATGGGCACAGGTTTATTCTGGCGGCCATTGACTATTTCACCAAATGGGTTGAGGCCAAAATGTTCAAGTCTGTAACCAAGAAAGTTGTGGTTGATTTTGTGCACTCAAATATCATTTGTCGGTTTGGAATACCAAAGGTGATCATTACATACAACGGGGCTAATCTCAATAGTCATCTGACGAAAGAGGCATGTCAGCAGTTCAAGATTACACATCGCAATTCCAACCCATACCGCCCCAAGGCAAACGAAGTAGTTGAGGAGGGCAACAAGAATATAAATAAGATACTCCGGAAAATGGTGGATGGTTCTAGACAGTGGCATGAAAAGATGCCTTTTGCATTGATGTGTTATCGCACTACTGTTCATACTTCAGTAAGGGTGACTCCTTATTTGTTGGTGTATGGTACCGAAGCAGTGATACCCGCAAAAGTGAAAATCCCATCCCTTCGGATTGTCGCATAAGATGAAATTGATGATGATAAATGGGTAAAAACCCGTCTGGAGCAGTTGAGTTTGATCGATGAGAAAAGATTGACAGTAGTGTGTCATGGCCAATTGTATCAACAGAGAATGACAAGAGCATATAATAAGAAGGTGCATCCACGAAAATTCAAAGTGGTTCAGCAAGTGTTGAGACGTATTCTTCCACATCAGGCTGAGGCTAAAGGCAAGTTCGCCCCAAATTGGCAGGGTGTCGTTCATCATGACGAGAGTGTTGTCCAATGGTGCTTTGTATTTCACAGACATAGAAGGCAAGTGTGTATAAATGACCATCAATTCTGATGCGGTCAAAAGATATTATGTATGATTCTCTTTGGTTTAATTGCATTTGTTTGTACTCGGCATGTTTTGGAGATTGGAATGATGAAGGCATGTTGTTCTGCTATCTAAACACTTTATCTTTTGTTACCCCTTTGAGTCTTATTTATTTTCTTTCATATCCCTCTTTTGGAATCAGTAGCAAAGTTCAGAAACGCAAGCGTAAAGGATAAGTAAAGGAAAAGAGAGAAAAGAAAAATGAAAATGAAAAGAAGAAGAAAAGGAAAAGAGTAGAAAAAGTAAAAGAAAAAAAAGAGATAAAAGAAAAAAAAAGAGAAAAGGCAAAAGGAAGAAAGAAAGAAAAGAAGAGAAAATGGAAGAAAAATCACAACAACAAAGTAATTTCTATGACATGAACTACGTTCGACTTGATTCCTTTTAAGGATATGTAGGCAGCCTCACGGTTCGGTCCCATCAAAATAAAAATCCAAAAGTTCCCAAGTAAGAAAATGGGGCAGAAGTTGCGGTTGTTGTAAGAAATCTGATTCCGAAAGTTGTAATTTTTAAACCCATTTGAATTGTTTTGAGCCTTTGATACCCTTTCTTTCTAACGCTATCCAAAAGTCCACATTACGGTCCAAAGAAAGACCTTCCGATCAGTCTTCGAGAGATACTGAGTCAAGCAGGTAGAGGTGACTCATGTCAGGGGAAACACTCTGGTTCAAGCAGGAAAAGTAATGAAAAATGAGAGAGTCTTATTGGTGAAAACCCTCACGGGTACCGTAGCCATCAAATAACCACCATTTTCAACTGACAAGATTTTTCTTTGATTGAAACAGGGCAAAAAAATTTGTTTGTTTCGGAGAAACTCTCCGTAGGGGAAAGAGCAAGCACCAAAACAGGTTTGACCGTAAACTCTCAGGACCCTCCTGAAAAATGTGGCTTAGTTAAATTTAAAAGCAATCATGAATATCATAGTTTAACATAAGGAATATAAGTTGGCTTCAAAGTTTGCATGTTTAAGATAGGATTCAATTAGGAGTTTTCAGGACCCCCCCTAAATAATGAGACCAAGTTTTAAGATTTCCATTAAATAACAAGATGTAGCATAAATTCTGTTGTAGGGTAGTATAATTCAGTTGTAAAAGTGTCATTTTTAAGATAAGACTTGATGTGTCATTTTTAAGATAAGACTTGATTTTGATTTTCAGAACCTTCCTGGATAATAGGATGTAGTTTAAGACCCTCTTAGATAACAGGACTTAGCGGAAGTAATACCTTTAGAAGATACAACTTAGATCTATAATTGTCGTTTAATTAAGAGTTGTCAGGACCTCCCTGGATAATAGGACTTAGCTTTAAAATTCTTCATAATAGTTGGTAGAATGATTCAATTTAACACTCACCTATGTGCCCAACTACCAAATTGGGGCAGAAAATTTTCTTTGCTTTGTCTATTTTTGTTGAAATCAGGAGCCCACCTGGAGAACAAGGGAATACGTTCAAGTTTCAGCAATCAAGAGCCCTCCTGGATAGCAAGGAATACATTTCAAGTCAGCAGTTAGGTGCCCGCCTAGAGAGCAGGGAATACATTTCAAGTCAGCCGTCAGGAGCCCGCCTGGAGAGCAGGGAATACATTTCAAGTCAGCAGTCAGGAGCCCGCCCGGAGAACAAGGGAATACATTTCAAGTCAACAGTCAGGAGTACGCCTGGAGAACAAGGGAATACATTTCAAGTCAGTAGTCAGGAGCCCTCTTGGAGAGCAGGGAATACATTTCAAGTCAGCAGTCAGGAGCCCGCCTTGAGAGCAAGGAATACCATTCAAGTCAGTAGTCAGGAGCCCGCCTGGAAAGCATGGAATACAGTTCAAGTCAGCAGTCAGGAGCCCGCCTGGAGAGCATGGAATACATTTCAAGTCAGTAGTCAGGAGCCCGCCTGGAGAGCAGGGAATACATTTAAAGTCAGCAATCAGGAGCCCACCTGGAAAGCATGGGAATACATTTCAAGTCAGCAGTCAGGAGCCCGCCTGGAGAGCATGGAATACATTTCAAGTCAGCAGTCAGGAGCCCGCCTGGAGAGAAGAGAATACATTCAAGTTTAGCAGTCAGGAGCCCGCTTGGAGAGCAGGGAATACATTTCAAGTCATCAGTCAGGAGCCCACCTGGAGAGCAGGTAATACATTTCAAGTCAGCAGACAGGAGCCCGCCTGGAGAGCAGGGAATACATTTCAAGTCAGCAGTCTGGGGCCCGCTTGGAGAGCAGGGAATACACTTCAAGTCAGCAATCAGGAGCCTACCTAGAAAGCATGGGAATACATTTCAAGTTCAGCAATCAGGTGTCCACCTGGAGAAAAGGGCAACATCTCAAAATACAGTTCGGCAGTCAGGCGTCCACCTGGAGAAAGGGAAAAATCTCAAAGTGTAGTTCAAGTTGGCAGTCAGGCATCCACCTGGAGAAAAGGAAAACGTCTCAGATTACAATTCAAGTCGACAACAGAGGAATTTCACTAGGAGAATACAAGTCAGCATGGCAACAAAAGCTACAAGATCAAGTTTGAAGAGATAGATAGGTTTTGTAATTCATAGACCATAGTTTAGTCTAGATTCTTTTTATTTTTGACATGGTGTAATAAGGGATTCAGTAAGCAGTAGCAGCAGTAACAACAACAGTGAAATCACAGCTTCACGGTAGTCCCAACTACCAAACATTCCTGAACTACACCGACTTGATTCCTTTTTAGCCAAGGATATTTAGGCAACCTCAGAAGTAGGGTGCGGTCAAATCTTTCAAAAATGCTTCCCACAGAGTATTCAAACGGGCAAAAATCGCTCGTATCCGCTCACTTTATCTTTGCCCGAAAACTCTTCGTATTTCCGAGCAAAGAGGGGCGGCTGTGAGCACGTGATTTTTGCCCTATATGAATTACTCCCATAAATTCAAAATAAAATAATTTCTTTTAGTGTTTGCAATATTCGTGGCATTTTCTGTTAATTGTGTGCATTTTTGTCTGTGCATATAATTCATAAAAAATATAAAAATAGTGCATCAGCATTTAGGATCTAATTTTATATTATTTTTTTAGGTTATTTATTTAATTAATGTTACAAAGAATAAAAAAAATACCAAAAATAGTTCATTTTTGTATTTTTAACTTTTAATTTTCGAATTTGTCATGATTTTCTTTTTAAATTAGGACTTAATTAATTTTTGAGAAAAGCAGTTAGTTAGTTTTGATTGTAAATCAGGTTTTGGCTTTTATTTTTAATTTTGTTTTAAAAAAAATCTGAAAATGAAATGAAAAAAAAAAGAAATGGAAGGAAAAGAAAAGTAAATAGAAAAATTGAGCTTCTTAATAAAAAAGATCCGAATATGGGCTAGCCCAAACCAAAACCACCAATTACCCGGTCAAAATACCCATATCTCCAGCCCTTACCCGGTCCAATCCTCCCCTCCTAAAAAATGACCCCGTTTTGGTTCGAGTTGATCTCAGCCGTCGAGATAAAGAGATCGGACGACTGAGAACTTAGGAGCATTTGATATATAACTGCCCTAACGCCCTACCCCCCACTCTC
>MU727002.1:49646-62647 GCA_026770625.1 Nicotiana glauca | reverse complement strand
TGCTCATCCTGCACATTTATTAAGGTGATTTAATCATTTATTTATGACCTAAAAGAAAAAGATACTATATATATTATTTTTTTTTCAATTCTGATTTCCACAAATAAAACCCAACTTTGTCGATACGGCCTTTTAGCACTTCCAAGAGAAGATTTTAAGGATGTGCCCGCTAACCGTTGGGAAATGACTCAAAATGGTCATTTTTTGCATAAACAGCCTTCCGGCGCCTTTTCGGGACATTCGGCTATTTTGACAAAATGGCATCATTTGATTTATTTATGACAAAATAAAATGGACATATTTTTTTTGGCTATTTTTTACAAAAGGGTGGTTGGACCTGCCGTGGGTTGCCTGCGTATCTCACACTTGGTGAGAATCAAACCAGCGCAGTTCGGGCCGATTAATAAACTATTCTAAAACAAGACTCCCCCTTTTTCATTTCTATTTTTGGCAAAAGCAAATAACAAAACTATTTTCAAAGCAATATTCTTTTCATTTTCATTTCTTATTGGCAAAACAAACTGTTTTCTTTTTTATTTATTTTTGAAAACAAGACAAAATAACGACTTTTTCATTTTCATTTTCAATGGACAAATAAACAACCTATTTTTCCAAACTAAAATAAGGATTTTTTTTTATATTTTTCTTTTGCTTTTAGTAAAACAATCTATTTCCATTTTTAATTTCGGCAGAGTTTCGACAGTATTTGGGCATCGGTTTTCTAAAACTAATTAATTCTTTACACTGCAATTTCTTTCTTTTTCTCTTTTTTTTATTTTGCAAAATTCTCGACGTTCAAAAACCGGTCAGCATGCAGGCCCGAGACAAATAAATGCAACACGTAAAATGCATCATGGTGGTCTTTTCATATTTGGTTACCTGTCCTAGACGGACCCAACCCCTGTGTTGAGTCCCCTAAGTCATACGTGATGCAAATAAACGTCCCTATTCTAAGTTCAAAACCTGGTTATATGTTCTAGACTGTGTACCCGAGCGGACAACTCGAGTCGAGGNAGTCTCAACCAGTAAGCACATCCCCGGAGGTGAGAAGAGAAGGGTTTTCGGCACAGTTTATATACAATTCAAATAATATCAAAGCGGTAAACATTTAGCACATTAATCATGAACATGTAGGAAAATCATATATAAATAAATACAACAATTATTCCGAGCTCGAATTCTTAAACCCTGAACCAAAGTTCTGGGTTTGTATCCCCAGCAGAGTCGCCAGAGCTGTCAAACCTCCTTTTTGCGCTACACCCCGTAAGGGCGTAAAGGAGTTTTTCCAATTAAGTGACAATCGGAACGAGATGTATTATCATTATTCAGAGTCGCCACTTGGGAGATTAATAGTGTCCCAAGTCACCGGTTGAATCTCGAACCGAGGAAAAATATGACTCTGTTAACAGTCAGCGAATCAGAAATCCGAGTAAGGAATTCTGTTAACCCAGGAGAAGGCGTTAGGTATTCCTGGATTCCGTAGTTCTAGCACGGTCGCTCAACTGTTGTATTCGATTTTATCTGATTTTAATACATGTTCTATCCTATGTGACTTTTTGTTAATAACTCGCTTTTATTATATATTTATTTTTACAAGAATTGCAACGTCGTGAAAATGTATCTTGAACCACGACGTACCAGTACGCCCGTGGTGTTTTGACACATTTCGACTTCGTTGAGACTTAGATTTGGGTCACATAAAATGTGCACCCGTATTTAGGAAGGTAATATTATTAAAAATTGCGCCTAAAGCCGCTAATGTGTTATATCTTTTGGGAAGGCCCTGAAATTCGCTAAACGGTCTATCCCGAATACTAAGTATTTTTAGTAAATAATTAATGAGGGCCCCGCAATTTGTATATTTGATTTGGCGAGACTTGTCTCATTTTTATTATTAAAGGCCAAGCCTAGAGCAACTATATTTTCTATTTTTGTATTTTGTCTCTATAGGTTAGATAATCCATAATTATAAATTTGAATCTTGAATTCAAGTCCGGATTCAAACAAAAGGGTAAAACCTTTTAGCTTGAACTCGCTACCTATTTTAAGACCCAATTTCATATTTATGGATTACTTTTCCATATTCCTAATTATTTATTCTTTAAGTATTATAAAAATCCTAATTATTAAAATTCTGCCTTTGGAGTTTGTTTCTCAAATGATACAAACGAAAACCATTGATTTTGGGCCCAGAAATGGGTAAGGCCATGACTTAGGCCTTGTAACATTACTACTGAGGCCCTTGTCAGATGGGCCAGCAAACGGCCCAAGCAGAACTATGCTAGTTATTTTAATGATTAAACTTATACGTTAAAACCAACGAACAAAGGCCCTAAACCAATTAACAACTTACTTCTAAATCAGAGGTTCAATTTAGCATGACAAAATATTTATGAACACTTAATTGTTGATTTAATGACTGAGCTAAAGTCAACACCTTTAATCAATAGTTAACATACTGAAAATGGTTTATCTAATCTCATAAAGCACCAATAAACATAAAGAGACTTAACTAGTTTATTAACAATTCCTGTAAGCAACATTTCATTCAATCAATTGACCTTATAGCATATAGTCCATTATGTGCCACAATTACATATGATAAAACAGTTTCAAATGTCGCTGACAATCACTAATCGCTGAATTTAACTAATCTATAATTTTTGCCTTCAAATCTGATTTTTAATGTCAACTTGAATTCAACAATCCAAACTAGTTTAAATTAATACTACTGAATATAAATCTCTACAATTAGAAGTAGTAATCAAATCATTCTATAGCTAAAACAGTCTTCAATTACAGTCTATGATTCAAAATTCAAGCAAACTCATAATTCTGTCTGTTTATACGATATAAGAGTGTATCATGAAATGGCTAGTTAAACAACTGTTCTATTCTATTTTTGTTCCAGCATTTACATTGAAGTGAGTATTGCGAAATGTACCTAGAAAAATAAGAGAAATAACAATGAGAGAGGAACCAGCTTGCACAGCAACAGAAACAGGATAATTAAATCCAATCACAGCTTCACAGCACCCAGGATATTCAGAAACAAAAAACCAGCAGATAGGCAAGCAGACTCGATTTGAACTCAACTTCAAACTTGAATCTAAGCTAGAAAGACCTCTGAAATTTCCAGCAATCAATACTCAAACAAAATTCTAACTAAATGAACAATGAAACAATGATGTTTTTTGGGATTTTCTACTAATCTCTAATGTTTTTTGAGTTTTTGAAGCTATGAATTTCGAATTTTGGATCTAAGAAGGTAGATTGCTGGGGGAAAAATTTTCAGATTTTCCAAACTTGTAAAACAAGGCATATCAATGCCTATTTATAGATGTAAAGTTGGAGGGAAACTCAAATTTGAGTATTTGTACATTAGTCCCTCTTTTATTTCAATTCTACCCTTTATTTTTAACTTGTAATACAATTAGCTACACTTATTTATTAAGAACTATACTAATACCCCAATCTAGAATATTCTATTCTATTGTAATTCCTTATTTACCCTCACTTCATTTTAACAATTGCTAAACTACCCATTTTTATTCCCCTATTACCCCTGAAATTGCATCATTACTCCTATTAAACTATTTTTCTATACCCAAAATACCCTCCCTTCCTTTTGTTAATTACTACCAACCCCTTTTATATCGCCAAAATGCCCCTGAAACTATACTGAATTTACTGGAATAAATCTATTGTTATTTAACCCTTTTAACCCCTGAATTTATTTAACCCCAATTTTAATTCCACGATTAACCAATTACTAATCAAAAATCTAACAGCTATAACCAATCCTAATTATCAATCAGAAATTAACAAACAGAAGCAATTCAAATCACTGCCAAAAAATTTAATTAACTAACTGATTTATCTAACTATTTAACTAACTAAAAGTAATCAAAACAAATAACTTTTCACGTAATTATCCTAATTATTAAACCTAACAGTGTTATCAGAAATTTAACAATACTTTTTTTTAAAGTAGAAATTAAACAACCCTAATAAAACTAATAAGCGTAAACAGAAATCAACTAAAATCATGATAAAACATAAAAATACATACACATGCAAAAATAAAAGAAACAGAAATAAAGAAGAGGAAAAGAACTTATCTAGGATTTCTTCTAATTGACTTATTTCGATCACTTTTGAGCAGTTCTTGCTTGAATCTTTTAGGATTCATGATCCGTAACATACCCAATAGTATGTTTTCTAAAAGAAAATACCTATTAGGTGTGTTACGGTCATGAATCCTCAAAGATTGACCGGGGATTCTTGATCAGAAAATTAAAAAAAATGAAATTCGAGGATTTCTGGTGGGTTTTGAGACAGGCAGATGTGGGGAATGGGTAGAGGACACTTAGGCGTGCCTATGGTGTAAATTAGTGGTTATTTGGATGAAGTGTTGTTCGCCGGAGTTAGGGTTCCGGCGAAACAAAATTGAATATTCGAACAGAAGGGAAAATATTTGAAGGAAACCAAGTAGAGGGGTAGAAAGAGGGGTTTAAGGTGGTCATACGGTGTAATTTTGGTGAAGTTTGGCATAGGGTGTGTTTCCCGCCGGCGAGGGTTCCGGCGGGGTTGACAGTGAAACAGGGGCGGCTGGAAAAGGAGGAAGATGAAGGGATTAAAATATTTTAGGTTTTTTCTGAATTATAGTATCTTTTATTTAATTTGCATATTGATTAATAACCCTTGGATTAAATGTTTTGAACGGCTCAGATTAATCGATACTTCAACGGTGTCGTTTTGTTTTAATGAGAAATCAAACTAATGGCCGTTGGATTAAGGACGATCAATGTCTGAGATCACAGGATGCCAAACGGCGTCGTTTTATCTGAAGAGAGGGCAGACCGGGTTTGGGGTAATTGGACCATGGACTGGGGCGTGTAGCTTGGGCCTAGATTGGTCTGATTCGTTTGGTCTAGTGAATTGGGTAATGAGCATGGATTAATTAACCCAACATAAGACCATTGTTTTTTCCTTTAATTCTTTTCTTGTTTATTTTATTTCTATTCATTTTTCTTATTTTCTACTTTATCATTTTGTATTTTTGTATTTTTTCAGCTTATATATTTTTTAAATCAAATTTATTTTCTGATTTTATAAAATTAAGAAATTAAACTAATTAGACCCTAACTAATTTGCAGTAATTTCCAATTAAAACAATAAAAATGCTATTTTTAATTTTTTCTTAAATTGTTCCAAAATGAATTAATACTAAAATTGTGAAATTAAAAATCCTAATGCATATGCATATTTTTGTATTTCTTAATATGAATTATTATGCAACTAATTAACACAGAAAATGCAACAAATATCAATAAAAATTGTAAAAATCAAGAAAAATCAATTTGTTTGGATTTTTAGGAATAATTTGCTTAGGGCAAAAATCACGTGCTCACAAGTCTTGGGCAAGGTTTCTCGGTTTCGAGGCAAAAGTTGTGATGAATATGTGAGAGTCGGATGATTTGCACGGATCAGGCATCCAATCCAAAAGGCATATCATATTCATTGAAGTCCACATGTACTCTAGATAAGTCCTTCTTTCCTTTCCCCGAAAGGGATACCTCTTGTCTAATTTCATTTATCCATTCCATTGTTTGTTTTTCCTTTGAATCCCTTTTGGTCTAACTCTATTCCGAAACTGAGACAAAGAAGGGATATCAAGATTGATTTATAGGATTCTCATTCGAGACGAGCTAATATGCAATAAGGCACCCAGCCTTATCAGGGGGCATCAATTCGACTTCGACCGACCATGTTGGCTGATGTTTTGAAATTGAAAACTCTTGGAATGAGAAAATCAAATTGAAGTGCCTATAAAGGCAAATGAAGTTGAAAAGGTTGAGTCTCACGTGGCTAACCTTCTCGAAAAGGATTGAAAAGCCAAGGTACTCCAAATGCTCTGAAATTAAAGTAGGAAGAAAGAAACCAGAAATGAAAGGCCTACGAAGGCAAAATGAAGTTGGAAAAGGTTAAGCCCCACGCGACTAGACATTGCAGCAAGTTTGAGGAGCCAAAAAGTTCCCCAATGCTCCAAAGTTAAAAATTGAAAAAATAAAGTCAGAAGTGAAAGGCCTACAAAGGCAAAATAAAGTCGAAAAGGTTGAGTTCAAGGTGACCAACTGTCATTGCAAATTCTGTAAAAGCTAGAGGTTCTCCAGGGTTAGAAATGAAATCGGTTCTAAGGGAACAAGTAGTTGCAGTTGAAATCTTCATCAAAGAAGTCGGGCCGAGATCAAGTGACTGAAATGCTCAGGCCACAAAACCAACCACCGCTTCAAACTACCAAATTGTTCTTTGTTTGAAAAAATAGGAAACAGGTGCAATCCAAAAGCAACCTTGCAAGAAGCAGGTGCAACCAAAAAGAAAGGGCACAAGGGCTAAAAAAACAGCTTTGCAACAAAACTCCAAAAAGGGAAGTCTCTTCCAAAATTCTTTCCCGCATTTACTCATTCTCTGAAATAAATAAAAAATGATGTTGAAATGAAATGAAGAGAAATAAAAGAAGAAAAATTCAAAATCATGGTAGTATAGCATCTCCAATCCCTAGCTGCGTCTTTTCCAATATTGGGTCCCACTCCCTAGCTGATGCCACCATAACCTGGTAACCTTTTCCAACATAGGGTGTCACTCCTAGCTGATGCCAGCATAACCTGGTAATCTTTTCTAACATAGGGTCCCACTCCCTAGCTGATGCCAGCATAACTTGGTAATCTTTTCCAACATTGGGTCTCACTCCCTAGATGATGCCAGCATAAGCTGGTAATCTTTTCCAACATAGGGTCTCACTACCTAGCTGATGCCAGCATAACCTGGTAATCTTTTCCAACATAGGGTACTATTCCCTAGTCGATGCCATCATAACCTGGTAATCTTTCCAATATAGGGTCTCACTCCCTAGTTAATTCCGGAATAACCCGATGACTTTTCCGGCATAACTCGAGGACTTTTCCGGCATAACCCAATGACTTTTTTCCGGCATAACCCGATGACTTTTCCTGCATAACCCAATGACTTTCTCAGCATAACCTGAGAACCTTTCCGTCATAACCCGATGACTTTCTCGGCATAACCCTAGGACCTTTCTGGCATAACCTAATGACTTTTCCAGCATAACCCGAGGACCTTTTACAGCATAACCCAATGTTTTCCCGGTATAACCCGAGGACCTTTACGGCATAACCTGAGGACCTTTCCAACATAACCCGATAACTTTTCTGGCATAACCCGAGGACCTTTCCGGCATAACCCGATGACTTTCCCGGCATAACCCAATGACCTTTCCGGCATAACTCGATGACTCCACCAGCATAACATTGTAGTATTTTCCAGTATAGGGTCTTACTCCCTAGTTGATGCCAGCATAACCTGGTAATCTTTCCAACTTAGGGCCTCCAATCCCCATTTGATTACATTTCAGATATAGGGTCTCCACTCCCTAATTTGTTTTTCTCAAGGACACAAAATCCATATTTTATTGCTTTCAATAAAGAAGTAGTTTAGATTTTGTTATAATAACTCATGAAATTTTCTAGTGAAAACTACGGCTGAAAAAGTTCGCTCATTTGTTTATTTTGGTATTTGAACAGGTTTTTACCGTGAGGCACGAGGTTTTAGATGACCAAAAGAAGAAGTCTAAATCCAAATAAAAGAAAATAAAGACAAGAGAAGAAGTGAACTCTAAGTGTAGATGTGGACTGCTCAAGATACGATTGAAGTCACAAGCTTTGCACGTCCCGCCTTGATCTGAAAAGCTGAAGAGGAATGAATTAGCACCTGCAGCTAACAAGCATCAAGATTCAGATCAGAGTCCGCTTGAAGAACCAGCCAAGACACAATATCAAGCTTTAGAAGACTTATAGATAGGAATCTTGTAACTCGTAGTTGATAGGCTTAGTTAGTTTAGCTTTTCATTCTAATTTTGGTATAATAAGAAGCTCAACAAGCAGTAACAGCAGAAACAGTAGTGAAATTACAGCTTCTCGGTAGTCCCAGCTACCAAAATTTCCAGAACTATACTGACATGATTCCTTTATATACTAGGGTATGTAGGAAACCTCCAAAACAAGGTTATGTCAGACTTTTTCAAGAAAATGCTTCTCGCGGAGATTCATATAGGCAAAAATTGCAAGTATTTGCTCACTTTATCTTTGCCTGAAAACTCTTCATGTTTCTGAGCAAAGAAGGGCAGCTGTGAGCACCTAATTTTATTCTGCATGAAAATAACTCCTAAAAATATACCAAAATAATTTTAGTGGATTTTAGGAGTTTTTCTTTATTTTGTTGTATTTCATGCATTTTTAATATTTTAAAAAAAATCGTAAAAAATTGTTACATTTTAAATTTCATGCCATCTTAGGTTCAATTTGCATTTAGGAATTAATTACATTGAGCAAAAATCACAAAACAATTGATCATTTTTACATATTTAGATTTTAGTCTTTAAAATTAGCATTTTTTTTCTTTAGTTTTAAGTTAATTAGTTGTTTAATAGTAGAAATAGATAAAGAATTTTAATTTCTATAAAATAAATTGATTTAGGATTTTAATTAATTGTATTTTAAAATCAAAGAAAAGAAAAAGAAAACAAAGAAAGAAAAGGGGGAATAGGCTTTTTTTGTCTAATTTCGGACATGGGCCAATTTGCACGGCCCAATTCCCTCAAAAAATGTCCAGCCCACCTCTCTAACCTTCCTGGCCAAAAAACCCTAAACCAAAAGACGAAGGTTACTCCCTTCTCTCTAGGAAGAATAATGAATATGATTCCGTCACTATTCATCTGCCATAATTCCAGCATCCGGCAAGGTAACATCACAAAATTGGTCTTAAAAGATACATCTACTTTTTGCGCATAATACTCAATTGGTTTCATCCTCAAATTCATAGCCAATTTTTCCAGATCTTAATATTCATTTCACGATTACTGTAGCATCGCGAAATATTTTCCAGATTTTGGCTCTTTTGGATGTCCTTTGCGTCAGTTTTGTGATGTTTTGAGCAGCCATGGATGCTGTCGTCTCTCCCCAGCTCCAATATGTGAGAGACTCCATCCAAAATAGTAAAGAAACACAGGTAAACCACAATTTAAAACATTCATATGCATCACAGCTCCAAGGAAATCATTCTGCCGCAATGTTATCCAAAATCGAGTTGGTTCCTGTAACAATCGTACATGGTGAACCAACTGTTGAATTCTCACTGGATGAGATTAATCAATTCACAAGAGAGGAAGGATTGCATCAAGCAATTATCATGAAGTTTTCTTACGGGAAACTTGATCTTCAAGAGTTTCGAAAAGTTTTTTCGACGCAATTTGATATTCAAGGTCGTTGTAACATTGGACTACTAGAATTTCGTCATATCTTAGTTAGATTTGATCTATACAATGATTATATTCAATGTTTATCAAGATCAACTGGATATCTCAAGGCAAAAGGTGATGAATATTTTTTCAGAACCTTCCCATGGACGTTAGGATTCAATCCTAAAGAGGAAACATCCATGGCAGTAGTATGGATTTCGTTTCCAGGTATGCCACCTAGTTTCTTCGCTAAGAGGTCCTTATTGTCTATTGCATTTGCTGTGGGTAAACCCCTTGCTGTAGACAAGGCAACACAGGATAGAACTAGGCCTAGTGCTGCAAGAGTTAAAGTCATCATTGATCTTCTGGGAAAACATCCTAAGAAGGTTAAAATTTTGATTGCCGATAAAGTTACAGGTAAAACAATCGTGCATTACCAGGAAATTGTGTTTGACAATCTTCCAAAATATTGCACATATTGCAAGCATAAGGGACATGACGATAAAATGTGTCGAATGTGGAAAGAACAAGGAGCAGAGGAGATAGCCACAACAAGTGCACCAATCAAGTGTAGTCTGCTCGTTATTGATGTATCCATGACTGCACAACTTCAAGGAGATGTTAGGGACTATTTAAATGCTAAAAGAGCTGAACAAATAGGTACGGAAGTTGCAGCACAAGAAGGTAAATTGATAGATGAAGCAACAAAGAATGAATTGGTCGAGAACACTGTTGGTGAAGGAAGTAGGGTGCGTGAAGGTGTTAAGGTAGTTCCAGCTACAACAGCTCTTAATAGAGTTGCTAAAGATCTGAAGGTTGCTACAATTCTTGTCTTTGATCGAGGTTCAACTAGTCTTCATAAAGGTCAAAGTGCTGGGCAAAAATCAGGTGAAGCTGGCCATCAAATAACTAAAGGACATGGGCAACTTAACTTACAAAAGCTAACAGAAGCAACTACTTTTGGTTCGACTTTGGATGTTACAATTGCTTTGAATACAACTGGTGATTGAGTTGCTGCAAAAGCTAATGGAGATTTGAATAAAGAAAAGGCTGACCAAGAGAGATCTGGTGCAGGTACTTCTGATGCTAAAAGCACAAGACTGCAGATGGTTGACTTAAATGCTACAAATGCAGGAAAAGGCATACATGTTGTCCCAAGGATGTTTGCAGATACTGGTTGTGCACTAAAGCATACTTCAGATTTTTCTAACAAATTGGGGAAGCCTAGGTATTGCCTTGGTATTTTGCAGGCTGTTAATTCTAGTTTGGACAGAGCTGCAGCCATAAATGCTACTGAATCACCTGGAAAACCAGCTGATGCTAAAGTTGTGAATAATTAGGTGCAAGAATGTTTTGGTATTGAAGTTCTAGGATGTACAACTCATACAGGTTCAAGGACAGTAAATGAAGCTTTAGCTGGACTTGAACAGGCTGCTACTAGGTTTGTAAAGTCTACTGATGAGGGGAATGCAACTGTCGATACAGCTACAGTTATGTTTTGTAATTCCTTGGCTAAAGGAGTTGGACAAGCAGCAGTACACAATACAAAACCTGGAGATTGGGCAGTTGTGCAGCGAATAAATGCCTCTCCAAGCAACAAGAATGCACCAATTAACAGAAGTCACGCAAATATGTCAAAGGAAGTTAAATCATCTAAATCTTTTGACGTTTTGATGACTGATCTAGTAGTCGATGATGCTGGACAAAAAGTACAGCAGCTTGAATGTGAGGCAGCCTCAAAAACAAATCTTTCAAATACACAAAATAGTGTAAAATAGAAGCAAAAATCAGAAGGTACAGGTACTCTATTATATGTCTCAAAAGACATAGTTACAGTCGACAATCCAAACACTGTGGAAGTGACAGGATCATTTTGCAGCAGAGGAGGATGTTGAAACTAATTCAATGACACCAAAAGTTTTTAATTCAACCCAGCAAATAGTCCCAGTTTCCAGTAGTAGCAATCGAGATAAGCCCATTAACAAGAAAAATATGGGTTTTCGACGAAATGTTTCAACGGGCAACTTTGACGAGGTGGTGAAGGGTGATCATGAACCTATGTTCAGTCCCTACAAGCTGCAGTTTTCTAGTCCTCAAGTTGAAAAAATCATCAAAGACACTCAGGTTGCCATGATGTTGAATGCCAATCCCATGATTAGGCCACCTTAGTCACTTTGAATACCTCGGCGCATGAAATTCCTTCCCAAAAGTGTGGAGTCATTTGGTGAACATAGTGGTGGTTCTGGGCATCCTCTACTATCTACAGGTAATGATAAGGAAGTGATCAAGGATAGAAGTCAAGAATTGAGGGTGAAGATCAATGAAATCTCAGGTCGACAAGAGGAGCAAGCTTTTGATTGAACATTGCCAAAAACATGGGCAGATTGAGCTGAGTATGAAGAGGAGGAGAATTGGGAAACTTTTGCGGATAATGAGATAGATTCAACAACAATGTCAAAACCTGATGGAGCAGCTACTCCCAAGAGCAAACTGAACAGTAATGCTCCATCGTTTCTGCCCAGAAATTCGCCAACAGGAAGCTCAAGGCATGCTACAGCATCACATACCAAATAGAAAAAGCTTAATAATCCAGCTTCTACACCAACTGTTGGTGGTACAGCAGCAGTAACAGATCAAAATGGGCAGTAGCAAATTGGCGTTAACACTGAATCAGTGCAGCAACAGAAGGATGAAAACAGCCTACAGTTCTTACTAAATGGTATCCATACTTATAGTCGACATGCAGCAACATCTATAGAGCATTTTTTTCCCAGCTGATAGTCCTATAGGTGATCAACCAGTCATAGCACCAACATCTGGACAGAAGCAAATTGTTAAAAACATTCAAGTTATGTCAGATGATGAGAGAATGTATTTGGAATCAATGTTGAGTGCCCATGCTCCAAAATCTGTGAATTTAGTGAGAGACTTAAATTTAGCAGTAGAGGATGATTCAAAGGATTTATCACCTTCGCGCATCGGACCAAATGATAACATTCGTACAAGAGATAAAAGTTGGAATGCCAAGGTGAGTGAGGAAGGTATTGCTAGGCGACTTTCAATGAGAGTTGCCAAACAAAAGTAGGTTGCCCCAACTACTACTTCGAGGTCCAACCGTTCAAAAAGGAAATGATGATTTTTGAATACATTTTACACACGGTTGAGGAAAGTGACAAAGAATTACAAATTGAAGCTTTTACAAGTTTTGAAAAGAAGGGGCAAAAATCAAATTGGTACTATATTTTATTTTACCACTTTCTTAGTATCCTTATCTGTAATATCATCAAAGAGTATATCATAAACTCTGCGATGATCATAGAATACTTGGTCCTTTCAAGTTCATATTTTCTACATGTTTGTTAGTAAGCGGGGTTTGCAAGCCTCAATAGGATAGTAAGGTAAGGTTTAGCCCGGTTTGTGTTATATGGATAACAATACCGGTGCTATTGTCCCCTTTATTTGTACTTTTTCTAAGTGTTGTATTTTTCTTTTCTTTTTTAATAAAAAACTAGCCCTAAGCGCTTGCCTAGCGAATTGCCAAAAAAAAAAAACTACCTGGCCCAGATCATTGACCCATTACCCCTTTTCCATCTTTATACCATAATCCCTCACATTAAGAAACCTAGATAGAAACATCAGAAGACGGTCTTGAGAAAAATCTAGAAACGGCGCACCCCTCCCCCCC
>MU727002.1:0-48640 GCA_026770625.1 Nicotiana glauca | reverse complement strand
CCTTTCTTCTTATCCATTTCTCATCACTTGCTGAAGACAACAGACCTTCCCCTTTGAGAACATCTATCATCTGCTACTCCTTCCACGATTTTTTAATGAGTAGCTAAAAAAAGGCAGGATCCCTCCCGTGAACAAAAAAACAACGCTCTTTTGTTTTCCGCATCGCTTCCATCGTCAGCTAATTCACCAGAAAACGAGCCTCAAATGGCTAAAACCAGATCTCAAAAACACAAAAGAAAGTTGCAATTTTGAATCATATGTATAGAACAATAATTCATATGTATAGAACTCATCCTATTCACAAAGTTTTAATTAAAATAAGTAAATAAACAAATTCTAAAAGCTGGTATGCAAAGACTTATCAACTGAAAAATGTTCTTATTCTCCTCGTCCATAAAACTGCACAACGGATATGGAAAAATATGTCTTTTTTTATTCATACATACTCCTTAATTATTCAAACAACAATACAGTATAATCAATAAATAAGATAGTTTTTACGTAGCATTAGTTAATTTTGAAGTCTTAAAAACAAATGGTGATAATTTTTTGCTTCTCATCTTTAAACACACACGCAAATTATATGAGTCACATGTTATTACAAATGTACTATAGACTATAGTAATCGTCAAAGAATGTGTGTGGCGTAGACTGATTTACCAGAACTCAAAGTGGTGAAAAATTAATTAATCTAACCATTGTTTAATCAAAAAATGGAATTATAGTCAAAGCTAGAATTTAGAAGAACACGGGTTACTGATAATCAGAAGAACGTATAAAAGGAAATAATTTAAGTAGTAAGAGAGTGATCAAGAAAAATAAGTAAACCAAAGTATATTCCAATAGTGTTTTTTGTCCTTATAATTGATCAGATATCTCCCTTTTATAAATATCTTGGAGATATACGTTTTGCCCAAATCATAATGAGGCTATTATGAGTAATTAAAGGTATTGAATGCCACGTTTCATAATCATTACATTCAATACAAATTCTCTAACGTATTCCACATGTAATGCCTATTAAATGTCGTATCTGCACTCTTTTGTATTGTCAGATTCATTCCTTTTGATTCTCGGATATAAATGACTTAAACAGGTACGGGCGCTGAGTTATTTGAATAACTGCCCGTGCCGCTTTCTCTGCCATTGGCTCGTATCTGTTGCAACTCGTGCCTCTTGGCTAGTTGCAATTCTTTGACCATTTGACCGGTCTACGTGTCTCGACACGTCACCTTTATATTAAATATAAATTTTTCCAATACAGATAGTCCCCCCACTTTTCATTTATTCATCAGTTAAATATTTGGAAAGTGGATTTCATTAAAAGAGAATTTTTTTCACGGTTAATGCTATGACAAAATTGACGCTTCAATTGTCGCTTCCATTTAATGCTCCATACACATGTCATTTTTCCATTGGTTCTGTAGTTTTGTAGCCCTTTTCAAGGCTTTTTTACAGGTCCACTATTCACGAAGTGCCATTTATCATTATTATGGTCGTTCCATCAATGCACTTTTACCTTTGACGGTTGCTTATCAGTATAAATATATCTTCTTTCCTTGTCTTTTCTTACATAAAACTTATTGAACACCTAATCTCAAATCTCAGTTCACTTCTTCCTCACATTATTCTTCTTCGCCATGTCTTCACCAAACTCTAACCCTAGGAGAGTTCCCATTGTTGATACCTTCCCCAATGCCCCCATTAGGCATAGAAGGGGAGGTAGGCTTCGTAGCTTAGGGTTTACTCGTGGTGGTGGTTCGTCTATACCTTCTCCTAGTTCTGGTCCTTCTTCTAGAACCAAAGGTTCCCTTTCTCACAAATCTTCTTCTAGGGGTAAAGAACCTTTTGAACCATTACGTGAGCCTTTAGTAGAGGAGATAGTCCCTACAGAACTATATTTTTACCATGATAGGGAATCTCTTAGAAACCAGGTTTCCGCTTTAGATCGTGTTGATGCTTACCCTACTCAAATTACAGAAGTTTTGGCTCATGTAGTTCGTAAAGACTGTCATTGGAGTAATGATTGTTCCATTATTATCCCTAATCCAAATCAGAGAATTACTTCTTACTTGATTGGGTACTCTTTTGTTTATACATACCCTTTCACTTTAGGACCCAATCATTCTTGAATTTTGTCGTTTCTTTAATGTCTGTTTGGGTTAAATTGGACCAATCATATGGAGGGTTGTTGCCTGTTTGAGGCATTTAACCAATATAGCTGACGTTTCCTTTACTTTCCCTCACCTGATTCACCTTTACTCCCCTAGGCTTTTCCGTAATGGTGTTTTTACCCTAGTGGCCAGGATTAAGAGGGTTTTGGTGAGCCTTGAAGATGACAAGTACCGTGGCTAGTATGCTTGGTTTGTTGCTGCCCCTACTGTTGGATTAGTGGGTGAGGATAACGTTCCCTTCCCTGAGAAGTGGAACTTTGCACGTAAGTCTTTTATCCTTCTCGTGCATTTTTCTTCAAGTTTATCAACTTCTCTAATTTTGCTCCCTTTTTTTCAGCAACCATGGGAGTTGTGGAGGATGTTCCCAATTTCCGTGGTTGGGTAGATAAATTGCTAAAGACCGTACCAATAGATGGTAGGTCTTGTAAAATACTTTCTAACCATTACGGTTGGAAAGTAAAGACTCATGGTAAGAGTTTTTATTTCATCTTTCACGCATATATGTATATTTTTCTTTATTGCTCTAACTCCCATCCTTCTTTTTATCAGGATTTGCTATTCGAGGAGTTACTGCTAAAGCAGTTGCGGCCTTTCGTGTCTCTTCAGGAACCCGTACTCCTTTGGGGACCCGTATCTCTTTAGAAAGAGCCCGAGAAATAGTATTGGGTTCTTCTTCTGCGAAAAGGAAAGTTGTTGAAGAGGAAGACTCTGAAGAAGAGGAAGATGGGGGCTCCCTGGTAATGAGGCCACGAGCTAGGAGACGCATCGTCTCTGATGACGAAGCTAAAGTTTCCCCTCATCTTTCTGTTTCTCTTACTGAACCTGTTGAAATCCCAGTAATAATTCCTGACGATGATGTCACTCCTCATGATACCTGTGAGTCTATTGATCAACTTTTCATCAGTGGTTTTAGTAGTGGAAATTTAGGGCATGTTTTAGATGAAATACCCTTATCTTCTTTTTAACTCCCATCCATGTGATTCCTTCCTTACCAGCCGCAACTGTTTTTGTTCCTTCTTCTATTGTTTTCACTTCTTCTACCACTCCTCCTTTGATAATTCCCCCTCCTATCATTCATCATACGGAAATGGGCTCTTCAAGTAGAAGTGCCGCTATGAAGATGGTAACTATTGAAGTTCCTACTGACAGCAGCCTTTTGAGGAAGTCAAGTCAGGCAGATGTATGGCTGGAGCCTTTAATTGGCCCAATTGAAAAAGCAAAGCTGGAGAGCCATAGTTCCCTGACTCTAATGAATGATATAGTGCACGCCACTTTGAAGGTATTTTCCTTCTCTCCTTTCTTTACTTTGTAAAAAAAATTATCTTTGGGATTCTTATTCCCCTTTCCTCTTTTTTTTAGGCCAATCTTATCGGCACAGAAATGATGAACAGAATCCCCCTCTTGGAGAAGGTTGCACGTGATTCAGAGAAGATAGCACGTGATTCTCAGTTGGAGGCAATCAATTGGAAGGAACAATTTGAGAGTGTACAAATTGATATTAGAAAATTTACAAGAGAGTAGGAGTACCTTAGAGAAACAGGTGCGGGCTTTAACTTCAGAGTTAGTCGTTGTAAGAGCTTTCTCAAGCCAAGCAGAAAAAGAAAAAGAACATCTTGAATCATCCTTCTCAGAGCAATTATCTAAGGCCAGTGAATAGAATAGAGAGTTGAAGGCTCTTTTGAGTCAAAAAGAGGTTTACGCTGGGGAGCTCGTGCAAAACTTAACTCAAGCACAAGAAGACCTTCGAGTCTTTTTTGATAAGGTGCGTGCTTTAGAAAGCTCACATGCCTCTCTTCAAACTTCTCTCAACTCTGCCTTAGCTGAAAATGAAGAGCTGAAGAATGAGATTGCTGATTGGGAAAAAGATAATGAGATCCTTAAAGAAAAATCTATTGTTGAGGTAAGTTGGGCATTTTTGAATTCACATCATGATACCCTAATTTAAGCTAGCCAAGAAAACTTCAACCTGGAGTCGGAGTTAGCTAAGATCAATGTTACGATTGAAAAATCTCAGCAACCGCAGGACTTCCCTTCTCCCGTGGTTGAAGTTCTCGTGAATATTGAAGCTGATACGGGTATCACAACTCTTCCAAGCCCTGTCGACCCTATTTCTATAAGTCAATTTCAACCCACACCTATTGATGCACCTGCCCAAGTTGAGCTTGTTGTCGTTGATGCACCTTCTATAGTTCCCACATCTTACTAGTGATAAATTTGAACCTTTTTAATTCTCTCTTTTTTGCATGTACCTTTTTGGAAGGTTATGTTTAAAACCCTTGGTTTCATTTGAGGGTTATTTTGGTAAATTGTAATCAAACCCTTAGCTTTATTTGAGGGTCGATTTTGGAAACGCAAGTCCCCAAGTCTTTTCATGGGGCAATCTGTATAAACAATTCGTAGTTTTTCGACTAAATTTTTACTTAGTCTTAAGATTTCTAATTCTTTAGAAGTTTTCTTGTTATTATTTTGAACTTCTATTTAGTTTATTCTTGCCTTTATTTCTAAGGACTTATAGAATAATATGCATTTTTATTCTTTAGAAAATGCTTCTATTAACTTCATGAATAACTAAATTAAACATGAATTTTATAAAAGAGGGCCCTTTTATATTTCAACACTTAATGAAAAAGACGTCTTAACTTCATAATGGTATTAACATACGATAAAAGAAATAGGAACATACATGTTTCTTTTGAAATAACATTGACAAGTTTTTATTTGAACTTTGTCTAGTTTTGAATAATACTTTACATGTATTTGAATTACTTCTATTACTGTCTCGTAACTGTTTTTCTTGTAACAAATTTCTAAGAAAAAATAGTAAACACGAGGTATTTCTTTATAACTCGTTTCAGTACATAGCTTTTACCCTAACTATTGTAAGGTTTTCTTTAGCCTTGGCCCGTGACTTCGTAACTTTTACTCTGCACTTGACTCTTTCAGGATTGATTTTTAAGAAAATCTTCTTTGCCTTTTTTATACACATGCCCGTGTATATTGTGTAGTCCTCCAAGTATTTGAGTGTTGAAGTATAAAGCCTCGAGAACTTGATTGTTCTCTCAATGCGAAGGTAGTACGCTGACATCCATTGTTTCCTGTTCATATGCTCCCTTTCCTGCAATATCACAAACACTATAGGGTCCTTCCCATGTTGGACTTAATTTACTCGCGTTAGCTGCCTTTGTAGACTGAAAACTCATTTTAAGCACGAAGTCCCCCACTTTGAAGAATCTAAAGTGCGCTTTTTGGTTGTAATATCGTTCTATGACTTGCTTGTGTGCTGCCATTCTTATTAATGCAGCTTCTCTCCTCCCCTTGAGTAAATCTAGATTAACCCGCATCTCCTCGTCATTAGATTCTTGTGTCGCCTGTGTGAACCGTGTACTTGGTTCCCCTATCTCAATTGGAATTAAAGCCTCAGCTCCATAAACCAATGAAAACGGTGTTTCTCCTGTACTTGGTTTTGCAGTTGTGTGATACGCCCATAAAACTTCAGGTAACACTTTAGGACAGTTACCTTTTGATTCCTCTAATCGTTTCTTTAAATTATTGATAATAACCTTGTTCGTTGATTCTGCTTGCCCATTAGCCACCGGATGATAAGGTGTAGACGTAATCCTTTTAATTTGCCAACTTTGAAAGAATTCTGTGATTTGAGCTCCTATAAACTGAGGGCCATTATCACATACAATCTCTTTTGGTACCCCAAATCGGCATATGATATTCCACCAGAAAAAATCTTTGACTTCCTTTTCTCGTACTTGTTTGAATGCTCTTGCCTCTACCCATTTAGTAAAATAATCAGTAAGTACGAGCAAAAATTTCACCTGACCTTTTTCTTGTGGTAATGGAACCCCTATGATATCCATTCCCCCATTTCATAAATGGCCATGGTGCAATGATTGGATGTAGTAATTCCGTAAGTCTATGCATGTTGTTTCCGTACCTCTGACGTCTATCGCATTTAGCCACGAAACTTTCTACTTCTTCTTCCATTTTAGGCCAATAATATCCTACCCTAATTAAAGTTATTACCAATGATCTTCCTCCGACATGATTACAATAATGCCCCTCGTGTATTTCCCTCATTACGTACTCCATTTGAGAAGGTCCGAGGCATCTGGCTAAGGGACCACTAAATATTTTACGATATAAGTTTCCCTGGTTTAAACATTACCGAGCAACCTTTTTCCGATGTGCATGAGATTTTTTCTTGTCATTAGGGACGGTTCCATACTGCAAAAAAGCGACAATCTCGTTCCTCCAATATAACGACCCGACCGTCGTTTTAAGCCCTAGCGCGTCGTTCAGTAGTCTGAGGCCATAAGCAGCTTCATTTCAGGTATTGTGACTTGTTCGCATGGTCAGAATTTAAATTCAGGAAGATCGGAGTTAAATTTAAATGAAAATTCTCATTTGAGAAGCTTAAAGTTGAAAGAATGGACTAGGATTGGATTTTTGAGTAAACGACCTCGGAATTGGGATCTGAAGGTTCCATCAGGTTCGTATGATGATTTCAGACTTGGGCGTATGCCCGGTTTGGGTTTAGGATAACCCGGGAGCATTTTGGCGCCTATTGTAGAAGTTACCATTTTGGAGGAAATTTCTTAAGTTTGGCATGAAGTGCATTTCAGCGTTATCGATTTCCGTTTGGAATTCTGAGTCTGGGAATAGCTCCGTATGGTGATTCTGGAGTTAGGAGCGCGATCGGAAGTGAATTCGAAGGTCCGTGGGTCTTTTTGGAGCCAATTGGCTAAAGATAGAAATTTGAAGGTTTTTGAGGAGTTTGACTCGAGGTTGACTTTTTTATATCGGGGTCGGAATCCGATTCCAGAATTTGGAGTAGGTCCATAATGTCAGATATGACTTGTGTGCAAAATTTGAGGTCAATCGGACGTGATTTGATTGGTTTAAACATCGGAAATAAAAGTTGGAAAGTTTAAAGTTCATAAAGCTTGAATCGGTGTGTAATTCATGGTTTTAGCATTGTTTTTTATGATTTAAGGCCTCGAGCAAGTCCGTAATGTGTTTTGGGACTGGTTGGTATGATTGGTTGGGGTCCCGAGGGCCTCAGGTGGATTCCGGGTGGTTAACGGATCAAAAAGTGGAAATTTGGGAAGGCTTGAGATTTGTTGCTTCTGTCATAACTGCATCTGCGGTTCTTGGACCGCAGATGCGGTCAAATGTTCGCAGAAGCGGAAGGGGGCCAGGTCCAAGGAAATCGCAGAAGCGGTCCAGGGACCGTAGAAGCAGCCCAGGGACCGCAGAAGCGGTCCGCTTCCTTTTTCCTAAAGTCGCAGAAGCGGCGAATAGTCGCAGAAGCGACATCCGCGGAAGCAGCTAGGGCAGTGAGATGTTTTAAGTTCGGGGTTGAGTTCATTTCAACCCCATTTTTCTTCCATTGAATTCGATGGAGGCAGCTTGGAGGTGCCATTTTCGTCACTTGTTATGAGGTAAGTAATTTATGCTAGCTTTGAGTTAAATACAAGGTTTATGCATGGATTTAGGCAAGGAAATTATAGAAATTTGGGGTTTTGGTGGAAAACCTAGGAATTTACATTTCTTCAAATTTGACCACGATTTTGGGTATGAAATTTAGAGAAAATTATATATTTGAGTTCCTAAGGTCATGGGTAACCTTTATCTTCGAGAAATTTTGGATTCCGGGCACGTGGGCCCGAGGGAATTTTGGTCCTTTCACTAAGTGGAGTTGGGAATTTGTATAATCTAAATTGTTAACAAGTATTTGAGCATATTCTCATTAGTTTGTCGTTAATTGGCTAGCTTTGGTGCATTGTGCGTCGGTTCAAGCCTTCGAAAGAATGTGGAATGCCGGTTTTGAGTCTTCAGAGCAAGGTGAGTCTCCTTTCTAATCTTGTGAGGGGGAATTTACCCCATAGGTGAATTAAATTGGCTATGTGCTCCTGTTTGTAGGGGCTACGTACGCACGAGGTGACGAGAGTCCGTGCGTAGCTACTATTATGCTATTGTCCGGGTAGTCTAGGACTCAAAAGCATGTTATATTTGAATTAATTGTGATCCCATTTATGGTTTGAATTGCTTAGTTCACATTAAACTAATAAATGGATTTCTAAAAGAACTTAAGCTTCGTTTTCTCAAATTATTAAAGAGAATTGGCCTTCCTTGGATAATTGCTTCATGTTGACTTCTTGACTGACTGTCTGTCTGTGTGTGTTTATTTTGGAACGGGCCGAACACCTCAGCAGAATAATAGATGCATCTATATGTGAGTCGTCGACCCTCGGTAAGTGCACATTTATTTCTGTTGGATCGGGTCGTCGCATCGGTATGATTTACGCATGATAGTGTTGCTGCCTGAACTTAAATAAGTTATTAGCCCTTTTGTGGCTTAAAAATATTTGGATTATGTTTAAAGAGAAATTCTGAAAATTTTCCTATGAAAGAATTATGTGTTTACTTGTTTCCTCTATTTGGATTAGAATCATGTTTATAAAAAAATGAATCCACCGTTTAATATGTGTATTAAGGATAAATAATCATTGGACTATTAGAGAGTGTCAAAGTTGACCATCTCGTCTCTACCCCTTCGGGATTAGGCGGGATACTCACTAAGTACACGTTGATTACGTACTCATACTACACTTCTGTGTATTTTTGTTGCACAGGTGTATATACTTCTAGTAGCCTACTGGGCATAGCAGCACGGACGTTTCTGGGACTAGGTGAGCTGCATCATTCGAGGCGACCGCAGCTAGGGTAGTCTCTTCCAGTGTACTGTATTTACTTTCCGTCCACTGTATTCCGGACGGATGTTGTATTTTATTTTCCTTGTCAGTATTTGCTCATGCACTCGTGACACCGGGTTTCTGGGATGGTTTGAAGTATTGTATTAACTGTTCAACATTTAAATTTGATTTGAAACTATATCCTTTAAAACTTCTTGATAATGAAGAAAAATCCTGGATTTCAAAAGTGTTAAAATGAGATTTAATTAAGTATTTGAGTTGGTTGGCCTGACGGCGGTGTCCGGCGCCACCACGACCCTTAGTGGGTTTTGGGTCATGACATCCAATCTCAAGTTAAATTATTAAAATTTACCTCATTCTTATCGTGGTCGAGAACTGAAAGAAATAAATGAATAACTGAGGTGTTTGCATCACTTGCCACATCAGTCGCGGATGCGAGATTAGCTAAGGCGTCCGCTTCAACATTTTCATCCCTTGGTATTTGTGTAACCTTCCACGTTTGAAATTGCTTTATTAATTCTCGTACCTTTTCTAAATATTGTTGCATCCTTGCCTCCCTGGCTATATAAGTCCCCAGCATTTGATTAACCACGCGTTGTGAATAACTTTTGATCATAATCTGATTTATGCCAATTTCTCGTGCCAGTTCTAAACCTCCAATCACAGCCTCATACTCTGCCTCATTGTTAGTTATAGAGTGACATTTGATAGCTTGTCGAATGGTTTCACCCGTAGGTGATACTAAAACAATCCCTAAACCTACACATTTTACGTTAAATGAACCATCAGTAAAAAGAGTCCAAGTTCCTGGGTTAGCTCCATTAAACACCTGTAATTCTTTCTCTGCTTCTAATTGCATCCCTTGGATAAAATCAGCCACGAAATCAGGTAACACTTGTGATTTTATAGCAGTTCTAGGTTGGTATGTGATTTCGTATTCACTTAACTCTATAGCCCACTTAGCCAACCTACCTAATAATTCATGCTTGTGTAAGATATTACGTAAAGGGTAGGTGGTTACCACAGCAATAGGATGACACTGAAAGTAAGGTCTTAATTTCCTAGATTCCATGATTAATGCAAGTGCGAGCTTTTCTAATTGAGGATACTACGTCTCTGCATCTAACAAATATTTAATAACATAATAGATGGGGGATTGTTTACCTTGTTCTTATCAGACCAAAACAAGCACTTACCGCTACTTCTGAAACAGTAAGGTAAATGAGTAGTCTTTCCCCAGCCTTTTGTTTTGCTAGCAAAGGTGGATTTGATAAGTATGCTTTCAAATTCCTGAGTGCATGTTGAGACTATTCGTTCCATTCAAAATGATCTTGCTTCTTAAGAGCTGAGAAGAATTTAAAACACTTCTCTGATGATTTAGAAATGAATCTTCCCAAGGCTGTAATTCTCCCTGTTAATCTTTGAACTTCTTTCTTGTTCGAAAGTATATCAGGGATTTCTTCAATGGAATTAATCTGTGCAGGATTCACTTCAATACCACGGTTAGAAACAAGAAAACCTAAGAATATACCTGATGCAACACCAAATGCACATTTTTCAGGATTTAACTTCATATTAAATTTCCGCAAAATTTTAAATGTTTCAGACAGATGCGATATATGATCTCTAGAATGCTGATTTTTAACAAGCATATCATATATAGAGACCTCCATGGTTTTTCACAATGCTCTTGGAACATTTTAGTTACCAGTCTCTAATATATTGCACCTGCATGTTTGAGTCCAAAAGGCATTACTTTATAACAGTAAGTCCCCCTGTCTATTATAAATGAATTTTTTCCTTCATCTGCTGGATCCATCTTGATTTGATTGTAACCTGAATATGCATCTAAAAAACTTAATAATTCATGCCCTACAGAAGCATCAATTAATTGGTCTATATGAGGTAATGGAAAAGACTCTTTAGGACAAGCTTTGTTAAGATCTGTATAGTCTACACAAACTCGCCATTTACCTTTCTTTTTAGGTACCACAACGGTGTTAGCTAGCCAATCAGGATACTTTACCTTACGAATCGATCCATTTTTTAACAATTTTTGCACCTCATCCTGAATTACCTGATTTTTGAAAGTGTCCTACTTTCTTTTCTTTTGTTTTACAGGTGGATGAGATGGGTCCTCATTTAACTTGTGAGTCATTACCTCCGGTGGTATACCTGTCATATCAGAATGGGACCAAGCAAAACAATTTGTGTTAGCTTTTGAAAATTATATCAACTTATGTTTCATATCCGGGCTGAGATTGGCTCCTATATACACTTTTCTGTCCGGCCAGTGTATAAACAAAACCACAGCCTCCAGCTCTTCTATCGTCGTTTTGATGTTTTTATTTTTTTCTGGTTCTTGAATGGAATCGGGACTTGAATCTACATCTATTTTCCCTTGTTCAGCTGAGATTGACGCTATGTTATCCTCAACAGGATTTTGTAATTGCTATTTTTCTTCACCCTTCGCACTCGAATTTGCCACGGAGTCGATGCTCCTCGATGTCTGTTGATCTCCACGAATTTGACATATTCCCCATGGCGATGGAAATTTAATAACTTGATGCAAGGTTGAAGGAACAGCATCCATTTCGTGGATCCATGGCCTCCCAAGAATCATGATGTAAGCCATCTCCATATCTACCACTTGGAACTTTGTATCTTTGACGACTCCTTCAGCGAATATGGTGAGTGTTACCTCTCCTTTCGTGACAACACTAGAATTATCAAATCCAGATAGAGTATGCGCCTTTGGTATCACTTTATCTTCAACTTGCATATCACGTAATATTCTTAGCAGAATAATATTCACGAAACTACCTGGATCAGTTAAAACTCATTTCACATTAGTATCATGTACAAGTAAAGATATTACCAGTGTGTCATTATATGGAGTTAAAAAGGCATCGGCATCTGCATCATCAAACGTAATATTTTCTTCCTTCAAGATATGTCGCAGCCGTTTCCCGTGGGTAATTGTTACTTTGGAAATCTTGTTAGCTGCAGTATATGATACGCCATTGATATCTTCACCCCCACTTATAACGTTGACAGTTCTTTTACGAGAAGGTGATTTTGGAGGCTCCTGCCAGTTCTTCATATAAGCATGCTTACCCTTCTCACTGAACAACTCAGTAAGATATCCTTGTTTCAGTAAATGATCAACTTCACTTTGTAAAAATCTGTAGTCTGTCGTTGTATGCCCGTGGTCATTGTGAAACTCACACCAATGATCAGGGTTGCGCCTGTTTGGATTCGATCTCATTTCCTTCGGCCATCGAACCTTATCTCCCATACTTCTTAAAACAGCCACGAGTTTTGAAGTGGCCACATTGAAATTATAACCAACAAACCTTGCCTTTAGACTTCTGTCGTCATCTCGTGACTCACGTGTATTTCGATCATTCCCAAATCTTGATGACGAGCCTGACTCTCTTCCTTGGTCTGTGATCGTACCTCTGATTATCTTGTTTTAATCGTGAGTCTCTTCCCGTAGGTTCCATGTATGGATCGTACCTATTTTTACCGGACCTTTTTCGTTTTCTGCCCGTCTCGAGCTTACTTTTTCTTCTTTTGGATGACATGAAATAATATCCTCTTCAATCCTCATCTTTGTGCTATATCTGTTGTAAACACCATTCCATGTTGTAGCTGGGAATTCACGAAGGCTTTCCTTAAGTCGCCTCGTGGCTTCTGAGCTTTTCTCATTCAAATTGCTTGTGAAAGCTATAGCTGCCCAGTTATCTGGTACACATGGCAATGTCATTCTCTCACGCTGGAACCTGTCCACAAATTCCCTAAGCAACTCTGAGTCCCCTTATTTGATTTTAAAAATATCCTCCATTCTTTTTTCTACTTTTTGAGCTCCCGAATATGCTTTGATGAAAGAATCTGCAAGCTCAGCAAAAGAGTTTATAGAATTTTTGGGTAAAAGAGAATACCATGTTAGTTCACCCTTAGTGAGTGTTTCACTAAATGTTTTGACTAATACTGATTCAATCTCCTGCTTGGTCAAATCATTGCCTTTTACGCCTGTTGTGAATGCAGTCATGTGGTCTCGTAGGTTTGTTGTTCCATCGTATTTTGGTATATAAGGAATTTTGAATTTCTTTGGGATTGGAAGGGGAGCAACACTTGGCTTCCAGGGTTGTTTGAATATTTATCTATATCTACCCCCTTTGATCACAGGTTGCACCCTGGGTATTTGATCTATGCAATCACTTTGCTCCTTGAGTTGTTTCTGCAATGTTAGTACTAAATTTTATAAATTATAATTAACTAAGTTACCTGGTTCTCCCTCATGTGATTTGCTGGGGGTTCCACCACTCCCTGAATTAACAAGCCCGGAACGAGAGTTCTCCAGAGTGTTGTTATTTGGAGTGGGTGTGGGTGGTGCAACAGGTAATTGACTAACAAAAGCCTGAAGATCTTTATTGACTTGTGAGGCAATAAGTTTTTGCAAAGCCTCATCCATAGTTTCAACATTTTCGAATTGAGCATGTCCATCTGTGTGAGACCCATTAGGAGTGCCTTCACGAGACCGCCGTGGAGAAGGAATCAGTACATTATTGTTCCGTGGATCTCCCTAAAGTTGCTGGGTTGTTTGATTTTCTTGGTTTCCTTGAACGTTGTCATTGTTGTTCGACATGGTTGATGCAACAAGGATAGTTAGGATACAATAAAATGGATTATCAAATTCCCAGTAAAGGAACCAATATGTTTAACCAAAAAATTTAGTCAAAGCTAGAATTTAGAAGAATACGGGTTACTGATAATCAGAAGAATGTATAAAAGGAAATAATTTAAGTAGTAAGAGAGTGATCAAGAAAAACAAGTAAACCAAAGTATATTCCAATAGTATTTTTTGTCCTTACAATTGATCAGATATCTCCCTTTTATAGACATCTTGGAGATATACGTTTTGCCCAAATCATAATGAGGCTATTATGAGTAATTAACGGTATTGAATGCTACGTTACATAATCATTATATTTAATACAAATTCTCTAACGTATTCCACATTTAATGCATATTAAATGTCATATCTTCACTCTTTTCTATTGTCAGATTCATTCCTTTTGATTCACGGATATAAATGACTTAAACAGGTACATGCGCTAGGTTATTTGAATAACTGCATGTGCCGCTTCCTCTGCCATTTGCTCGTATCTGTTGCAACTCGTGCCTCTTGGCTAGTTGCAATTCTTTGACCATTTGACCGATCTACGTGTCATGACACGTCACCTTTATATTAAATACAATTTCTCAATACAACCATAATCCTAAATATGGAGTAGATAGCATCAAGTTCTATCATATATCAATTTTCGCACAAGAAATTAGGAACACTAATTAAAAGATCTCAACCTTCTTTCACTTTCTCCAAACAAAATACTCCCTCCGGTTCACAATAAGCGTCCAATTTACTTTTTTATTTTAGTTCAAAATAAGTGTCTAGTTATATAATCAAGAAAGAATTCAATTTATTTTTACAAAATACCCCCTATGTACATATCCCTAAAAGATTTTCTTACTCCTCACATTAAATGTTTAATTAGGGATAGTTTAGCCATAATAGGTATTTTTATATAGAATTTAGTATTTTTTTTAATGGGCGTGCTAAAAGTAAATTAAACACTTATTATGAACCGGAGGGAGTAGCTTATTTTTGTAATAATTGGTGTTTTCTACTACATTTCGCGCAACGCTCTTGTTAACAATTAATAAATTATGCAGCTTGTTCAACTTACTTAGTATTTAAAAAATATATTTATATAAATATTTATTCTCATTCAATAATAATTCCATATATGCATGCCAGGTTTCAGAACTTCTTGATGATCTTTTTGCTTAATTTCTTTTTGCCCATTTAGGTACGTTGTTGTAGGGTTGTGCATAATTTGGTAAATATCGAATTATCATACCGAAATCAAAAATTTTTGTATTTGGTATTCGATATTTTAGTATTCGGTATTTGGTTTAATTTATAAAAATAAATTGATATTAGGTATGGTATTTGGTATTTTAAAATGAAATACCGATATTGTACCGAAATATATATTATATTACACTACACATTATTAATTATAACATAAATAAATAAAATCTAAAATTTTAGTTTCCTTTATTCTCTAAGTTCATCAATTAACTCTAAGCAAGTAATTAACAAGGCATTTCTAATGATCAAACTTTATGTACAGTTTTCTCTCACTAGGTTGATATTTGCTGGTTTTGGACAAAAATTTTTGTCAACAAACGTTTTTAATTTTGTACTTTTGAGTACTTTAATTAAGAATATTACAGTTTATGACTCTATGCACTAGTTAGTATTCAAACCGAATAAACGGAAATCGGAACAGAAAAACCGAACGATGCCGAATTTAATTAAGTACGGTATTGGTATAACTTTTTAAGAAACTGAATACCAAAAATACCGAACTAAAATATCTAAATAGCGTATCGTACCGATCGACAAATACCCCTATGTTGTTTTTATGATTAGCACTACTATTTGCATTATATCCAAATTCTAAGATATAGTATTTCTTTTATTAACTTGTCCATTCCATTTATGTTACCCCCTAAACATTTGCCCGATGAAAAGCTTATCTTAAAATTTGCTACAATATAGTGAAATGGGAAAAGGGCAATTTACCCCTAAATTATAGGGAAGTAGGGAACCGACAACAACATTATCCCATTTCGAGTGGTTCTAAGGTAAATTACTCATTTTCAATCTGAGCTAGAACAACTGTTAGCCAGAAGACGATGGCACAATAATAACTAAAGAATGTCTATAGCAGTGACTGATTTACCAAAACTCAGAGTGGTAAAATATTATTATTAAGGTGGAGAAATATTATTTAAATTAATCATAGTTTTAATATGGAGTATATTTCATTCAAAATCAAAGTTCTACATTATTCCTTTAAAAATGTTATTTAGTTTTGTAACGACCCGATAGATCATTTTGAGTACTAGCTTCCATTTAGTGTTTCGAGACTTTTCATAACTCAATTTGATGATTTACTACTTGTGTGTGTGGTTCGTGTCGATTTCTGAAAAGTTTATATGTGATTTTTACTTTAAATGTGGCTAGAGTTTACCACGGTTAACATTTTTGGTAAACAACCTCGGATCGGTATTTTGACGATTCTGATAGGTTCGGATGATGATATTGGACTTGCACGCATATTTGGTTTGGGTCCTGGGACCCGAGACCATTTCAGCGCATTATGTGAAAAGCTGAAAAATAAGTTTTGAACTTGAATTTGAGTTTTAATGGTCGATTCTTGATTTTTAATGTTATTTTGATTATTTATGCTTGCTCAAGTTTGTATAATGTCATTACACTTTTGTGAATGTTAGGATTGGAGCTCTAGGGGTTCGGATGTGTTGCGTTTAGGATTATACTGGAGCCCGAGGGGCTCGGATGAGTTTCAGATGTGTTGCAGATGGCTTGGAACAACTGCTAGAAAATTTGGTGTGTGAATCTGCAGATCTTGCATTTGCGAGGACTGGAACTAGGGACTGAGACTTTGCTTTTGCAAAGAAACGATCGCATTTGCGAGATGGTGGGTACCGCAATTACGATGGCAGTCTTGCATTTGCGACAGGGGAGCTGGGATGGTCAGCTTTGCAAATGTGAAGCTTTGACCGCATTTGCGATGGATACGGACTTTGAAAATGCGAGGTTTTTGTCAAAATTGCAATTTTTGTAGAGCTCAGACATTGATCACATTTGCGGACATCGCGATTGCGAACAAGAGTTTGTAATCGCGATACCTGCAGCTGGGTAAAATATAGAGATTTTGGGACTTAGCTCATTTTGCACAATTTTTAAACCCTAGACTCTATAGAAGCGATTTTTAGAGAGCAACTTCTTTCCAACTTCATAGGTTAGTAACTTTAACTTGTTTTCAATCAATTTTTATTACTTTTTCATGAATTTCATCATCAAATCTAGGATTCCTAGAGTAGAAATTGGGGAGTTGGGTAGAATTTAGAGGTTTTATAAAATTGAGATTTATATTGCAAATTGAGGTCGAATTTCGAAACAAATCACATATCCAAACTCAGAGATGAAAGGGTAATCAACGTTTAGTCTTAATTTTGGATTTCGACCATGCGGGCTTAGGTTGACTTTTTATTGACTTTTTCAATTATGTTAAAGATTATTTCTTTTTCATTTATGTGCAGCTTTTAAAGTTTTTTTAACTAGTGTGAACAATATTTGATTAGATTCGATTGGTTTAGAGGCTTGTTCTAAAGGAAAAGCCATGTTGGATTGTTGATTGAATTTCGGAAAGAAGTAAGTATCTTGGTTAACCTTGATTTTGAGGGAAATAGGGTAGAATCGACTCTATTTGCTATGTGACCTATGTGTTGGGGCAGGCGATGCAAGGTGACGGGTGAATATGCGTTGGGCATGGAAAACTATGCGGGTAGAACTAATCTTGCTTGTGCCATAATACTTTCTATTTTATGTTTTTCTTAAACTAGATAGATTGTTTAATTCTTTAATTTCTCGTATTCATGTTATTTTCTATGTTGAGATTTATTGAGATAGTGGTATTGAGATCATTGAATTGTTGATTGGTTTCTAGTGTTATTTGTTGGAAGATTCTCATATGAAGAGTCGTGCTCAGATACTCATTGTTGATGTTCAATTTGCTTCCCACCTTGCTTGGTATTGTGTTATATGTGATGCTTGGTGAGGAAGAGTGAAATGCACGAAGGTCATTATCGTGCTTGTGAGGAAGAGTGATTGTGCATGAAGGATGTGTTCGTGCCTTATTTTTATTTATTTATTTATTTATTTATATTATTGTACATAGGTATTTCTATGTAGTGAACATGAGGATATGCACGAAGGGTGTTTCCGTGCTTGTTTTATATTATGATAGGACGATGAGAGTGGTTATCTACTGATATAGAGCTTTATTTGCTAGTTATTATTGTACTTTGAATTTATTTCGTATTTCTTATATTGTTGTTATTTTATTATGATTCTATTGATGGTACTAATATATTGTCTCTTGTTGCCTTCTTGAGCCGAGGGTCTCCTGAAAACAGCCTCTCTGCCCCTCGGGATATGGGTAAGGTTTGCATACATATCACCCTCCCTAGACCCCACTTGTGTGATTACAATGGGTCATTGTTGTTGTTGTTGTTGTTGATAGGAGGATGAGAGTAAAAGCATGAAGGGTACTTTCATACAATTTTGATGATTCAATTGCTCTTTACTTTAATATTTGGAACATGGACTCAGTGATACGTTACGTTATGTTTTCGTTTTATGCCCCTTTACTCGTGTACTTGTTATCCCCTTTTCCATGTCATTATCCCGTTGTTATATACGATACTCTATATGTTATTTCAGTATAGTAGGTGTCATGTCTTAGCCTCGTCATTACCTCGTCGGGGTTAGGTCGACACTTACTGAGTACATTGGATCAGTTTGTACTCGTACTATAATTTGCACTTCTTGTGCAGATTTGGATATTGGTACCAGCAGTGTCTCCAGAGGTGCTTATCGGATATCAGGCAGGTGATTCGAGGTAGAGCTATATTCTATTCGAGGCCTCATAGTCATCTTCTTATTTTGTATTGTATTGTTTCTATCTTTTGGACAATGTTGCACTTCTTTCAAAATAATGTATTTAGTAACTTTAGAACCTCATGTACTTATGACTCCACGTCTTGGAATGGTTACGTTATATATTGGTTTTAGACTTATTATGTTTATTTGTGAATTGCTTTTACACTATGTTATTATCCCGTTGTTAGTCATTTATCACATTTCTTTCGTACTTTACCATTATGTGTTAGCTTGCCTAGCAAGTAATGTTAGGCATTATCACGACTGTGATTGGTTGAGATTGATAAATTCTCAGGTGAACGAGATGAAATCGAGCTCAGATGAGCTCCAATGGCATATGAACAGAGACCTAGCTAAGAAAGAGGAAAAATGAGAGAAGAAGCTTCGAGAGATCTGTGAAACATAATTGAGAAAAATGAGTTGACTATTCCACTGTACAAAATGTCCAAACACCTTACTTATACACATGACTCACACACTTGACAGCTGGCACAGTTTTTCGCTAACTAATAACCATATTAACAAACTAACAAAGCTAATCTATCTAACTAATCTAACTGGTAAAGAAAGGGATAAATACATGTGTGCACAAAGTGTAAGTGTATAACCTGTCTCAATACCTACCCTCGAGGTTGAAGGGAGAAATTCACTGTTAACTTGTTTAGTAGGTCTGAGTGTTTGATTCTAGTTAGATATTTTGTGAAGATGTCTGCGAGATGCTCGTTGGTAGATACATGATGCAAAGAAATTAGTCCCTCCTACAGCTTGTTTCTAACAAAGTGACAGTCAACTTCTATATATTTTGTGCATTCATGGAATACTTGATTTTTGGCTATTTGCAAGGCAGCTTGGCTATCGCAAAATACTAGAATAAGCAGACTCGGGGGAACAGTCAATTCTTCAAGGAGTCTAACTAACCAGACTAGCTCACCCATAACCTGTCTAGTTGCTCTATACTCTGATTCAACTAAATATAAGAAAATAGTGTATTGTTTCTTTGATTTCAACTAATGGGACGATTTCCAAGCAGCACAATGTATCCACTAACTGACTTTCTATACTCAGGACATGTTGCCCAATCTGAGTCAAAAAAAGGCTTTAATTCCATAGTCCTTGCTATTGGAAAGGAATATCCCCAGACTTGGATCACCTTTCAAATATCTCAAAACATGGTATGCAGCTTTCAAATGAGCTTATGTAGGTGACTGCATGTACTGGCTAAGATGTTGGACACTATAGGATATATCAATCCTTGTATTTTTAAGAAGTTTAACTTCCCTATCAACTTCCTCTAGTTAGGAGGGTCAGGCAATAGTGGACTCACCTCTGCCTTCAGCTTTGTAGATGGATCGAGGGGTGATGACAGGCTGGTATACTCAGTACCCTCAAACTCTTTCAGCAGGTCCATAGTGAACTTTCTTTGGGATATTAGCACTCCATCTTCCTTGTGAAGCACTTTCATTCCTAAAAGTAGTGTAACCTTTCCAAATATTTTATTTTAAAAGTTTCATGCAGGAAATTCTTCAAAGAGTCAATCTCTTCCTGATGAGTCCCTGTTACAATGACATAATCTATATACACAACGATAAACACTACAAAGGATCCTTTCTTTTTGTGAAATAATGAGTAATCCAACAGTGAATGTGTGTATCCTTTAGAACATAAAGTTGCAGTCAATTTCTCATACCATGCCTACTTGCTTACTTGAGTCTATATAGAGACTTATTCAACTACATACTAAGCTTGGCTTGTCAACCACCAGGCCCTGAGGCACCTCCATGTAAATTTCCTCATGAAGGAAGAAATTGATTACATCTAACTGAAATATATGACATCCCTTCTTCATTGCAGTTCCAATCAGTTCCCTCACAGTTGTCATCTTCACAACAGGTGAAAATGTCTTGTATAGTCTATCCCTGCTTGCTGAGTGTATACTTTCACTACTAGTCTAGCTTTAAACCTCTCAACACTATCATCAGTCATGTATTTTATTTTATATATCCACTTTCACCCTATTTCACTCTTACCATCTGGGAGTGGTACCATGCTCCATGTATTATTAGCATTTAGTGCCTCAAATTCTTGATTCATGACTGGCTGCCATACAGGACTTATAGTTGCCTTCTCATATGAACCAGATTCACATTCATGCGAAATATTTCTTACCAATTGCTGACTATCAGAACTTAACATATTAAGAGAGATATATTGTGCATTAGCTATATAAGCTGCAAAGAAGAGAGAAGAATTATCCGACTATCATTGGAGAAATTAGTCTGTAGTGAAGGTTGATGTCAAAGCATGCAGCTTTGGGGGAGAGTAGTTATAGTCTTTTAAGTATGTAGGAACTTTGTGTGTTCTAGAAGGTCTGATTTGTGTGAGGCCTAATTGGTGGTCTTAATGACCTGCACTATTTGGGCTATCAATGTGAGGTGAAGGTTCTTGGTAATTATTATTAGGTGACAAGTGCTCACTGTGGTTGGATTCTGTGATCTGTGTTCTTTTGGAGTTGGATTGTGGTGATAAATACCTATGTAAAGATTTAGGTGACACTATATTGTGATGTTGGTCTGGTGAGTTTGAAACTGCTTCTCTAGAAGGAAATAAATCAGATGCCAAGGCTGTATTGACTTGAGGAAATTAAGGGAAAACCTTATTTGATTGGGAAAGTAAAGTAAAAGGAAAAATATCCTCGTGGAACACTATATCTCTTGAAACGTGGATCCTTTTTGTGACTAAATTTAACACTTTGTAACCCTTTGTCCCAAATAGATACCCCACAAGCACACAAGGCAAAGTTCTAGCCTCAAACTTATCCTTATGGGTATTAAGTGTGGTAAACACAGCCAACCAAAGCTTTTAAGATATGAGTAGTGTCACACCTCTTTTTTACTACTACATCCCCGGGAGGGTATAATAAAGGGAGTTATTTCCAACTTGAAGTGACAATCGAAACAGGATTTATTTTATTAAAAATCAGAGTCGCCACTTGGGAGATTTATGGTGTCCTAAGTCACTAGTTCAAATCCCGAATAATGACTCTGTTTAATAGTCTGCGAACCAGAAATCCGGGTAAGGAATTCTGTTAACCCAGGAGAAGGTGTTAGGCACTCCCGAGTTCCGTGGTTCTAACACGATCGCTCAACCATCATATTTGGCTTAATTATCTTATTTTAAACAGTTATGAACCTGCGTGCAAATTTTAACCTTTTAACCGCTTTCATTCATATATTTTTTTAAGAAGATTGCAACGTTGTTAAAACACGTCTCGAACCATGTCACATAAATGCACCCGCGATTTTTGACATATTTTGACTTCGTTGGGATTTGGATTTTGGTCACATAAATGTGCACTCGAGTTTAGGAAGGTAATATTATTAAACACGCGCCTAAAGCAACTACGCGTTTGCACACTGCGAGGGCCATGGAATTTGCTAAATGGCACACCTCGGAATCTAAGGATCAATTCATAATTAAATAAAGCGAGGGCCACGCAATTGTAGTTTTTAGTTCGGCATGACGCACCTATAATTACTCAACTAAATTAAACTACGGAAGTTCAGAGCATAATAGATCATTCATCATTGAAGGCCTTGATCATATTCTAATATTTAACGGAAGGCCCTACTTTACTGCTTGAAATTAAACAAACTTTCCAAAGCTTATTCTAGTGGCCCAACATTAAAGTCTAATCTTAAATGACTACTACAGTAATCCAAATGTAACCAAAATTCAATCCAAATTTCAACTACCAAATCTCATGGCCCAATGCATACAATTAGACCATCTCATTTTTAAGACTCAAATTAATTGTCCAAAGCTGTTGATCAAATCAAAATACGTGTACAAATCACTAACTATTCACTGTTTTAACAATAGCAGTAAAACTGAACTTCAAGGACTTCCAAATGAACAAACCAGCATTAAAATTACTTCACGTACTTATGAGTAAAGCATGGCAGTTCTGCACATTGCTTGACCCTTTGTTTAACTAATCAGATAATTCATTTCGAAATACTAATAGTCCTGAAATATTGCATTTTAAAATAGATTTGGATCGGACTAGAAATGGAATATAATTGTGATTAAGAGTTGACACACATGAAGACTAAACTAGAGATCACACAAGAAGGCTAAACTTGAGTAATGAAGACTAAACTAGGGATCCATGAGCATATGACTGGCTGAATACAAATGTTAAACACGATAGATCCTCCGAATACACATACATGAGACTAAATATTCCAGTCCAGTCATACAGCAAATTCCAAACTAGATAATGAGGCAGGTCCCTATTCTTAACAAGGAAATCTATTTAACAGGATAGCATTCTACTAACAACAAAACTTAAAGCAACATAATCGGATAAAAAAAAGGTGTGCTTTCAAAATTTCCTTCTCATTTCCTTCTTCAATTCAAAGCTTCAACAACACATACAAAGTTTCAGGAAGTGTGTACTTGTTCACAGCAATAAAAAAAAAACAATGAGCTTAAGAGGCAACAGCAGCAGTGAAGTTAAGCAGGATTCAACAGCAACAGCAAAGCAGCCCAGATTCAACCAAATACCCGATGAAATCAGCCCAGACACGAATGAAGCAGTAACTCTATTGGCAGAATTCAAACTAAGCTTTCAAAAGGTAACCAATTCAAGTCATTTCAAACCCCCAATGAATACCAAGTTTTCTAAGCCAATTCGAGACTAAAAGAAAAATAAAATCAATGAAACAATGAAAGATAATAGATGTTTTTCTATTATTATTTTTTTAGCATTTTTGCTCTCAATCTCTCAAGTTTCAGAATGTGTAGCCTCTGATTTTTTTTTTCAGCTCTCCCGCTCTTGCCTTGAAAGGCAAGAATAGCATCTTATATAGGCCAACAAGATAGGGCATCATTCAGATTCTCTTTTTACTCCCTGTCCCCTTTTGAATTTTATTTAGCTAAGTTAAACCCCTTAAATCCCTGACTTTTTACCCAAGTAATGCCCCTAAGAAGTAGAAAATGTCATTCAAGCCCCCAACCTAGAAGCTTCTAGGGGCTACTCAATGCAGTACCAAAAGATTCCCCCCTCGTTTACGCAAAATACCCCTCCCATACCTTGATATTTACCCTTAGACAAACATATACCAACGGGTCAACCCAAACCCAAAACAAACAAGGCTCTAATTTGCTGCTGGGCCGGGTTAAACAAAACAACATGCCAAATATTTACCCTACTCTAAGATTTCTACAATTCTGAACTTTTTTTTTTATAATAAAAAGCAACAAACAGACGCTAATAATAATAATAATAAAAAATGAAAGAACTATGAGTCAACATCATGGAATTAATTCAAATCCCCATTATGGTATAGCAAACTCAAATCAAGCATACAAAAATTCAATGAGCTAGGTACTAAAATTAACAGAGATATTAGCAAATGGTAATCCTAAACACTACTAATTATTACCTTAACATGACTCAATCAAGAGACAAGAGAGGGGACTGATAGAACAAAAAAGAATAAGGAGTAAGAACAAAAAGCAAAGACATGAACAAAAGATAAGAAAGATACCTAAAAGGAAGACAACTAATGGCTTGAGCGAAGTCTGGCGTCTTTCGATTCAACCCGAAAATAGTATCAATCGAGTGTTCTCTTTGAGAACAAATAATCAATACTGATTTCTAGTTGAATCAGCCTTGGAAATTTGAAGACCTGAGGCATGTTTCCCTTTTCCTCTATAGACTCGACATGAACAGGTATGGTGGGACTTTTTGGGGTGATATGAGGGAATATGATGGGGGAAGCATGATGGGGGGGGGGGTAAGGGAAAGCTGTGGTGTGAGTTTGGGGTCGACCAAAGGCGGCGCCACCACCGGAGAACCCAAGGGCGGCACTAGAGTTTTGAAGGTTAGAGAGGTTCCAACGGGATTCAGGGAGAAAGGGTTGTGGATTTGGAGAGAGGAGGAGAAGAGGAGTATTTTGGTGTAAGTTTGGTAGGAAACGGAGGTTCGCCGCCGCCGTGAGCGAATTCCGATAGGCGGCAGACGGTGGTCTATGGCGGAGGTTTGGGAGAGTCTCTGAAGGTGACGAGTGGGGTAACGGAGACAGGTTTGATCGGGGGTAGGGGTGTTTTGGAATAGTTATATACCAAACCCCTCATCAGTTCCCAACCGTTGGATGAGTGGAGATCAACGGCCCAAATTAAAGTCAAGTAAAACGGTGTCGTTTAATTAATGGGGGAGGCAGGCTGGGTTGAGACGTGGTTTGGGCCTGGAGTGGTGATCCGTTTGGGCTAAGGATTTAACTATTGAAGATTGGCCCAATTTCTTCTTTATTCAATTCCTTTTCCTTTTCTTTTCTTTTAATTGTTGATTTAAACTAAAATACATCTAAATTAATTCCCAAAATTCAATTAACCCTAAAACTAATTAAACACCTATAATAATTATCATAAACAAATTTTAAAAAGAACACTACTCAAAATCAAGATCAAATATTTAAAAAAACAACTTAAAGACATATTTTTGATTTTTCATTTTATGAAATAATTAATTTCTAATTAATCCTAAAAATGTAACCTTAGGACCCTAAATGCAAATGCCAAATAATTTTTGTACCTTTTATGAATTAAATAAAACAAACATGCGCGAATAAATGCAAACAATTAACAGAAAATGCCACGAAAATTCACAAAATTGCAAATAATGAGAAAGAAAATATTTTTGTTTTGAAATTATGAAAGTAATTCATATAGGGAAAAAATCACGTGCTCACAAGTAGCAGGGCCTTTTCTTATAGAGTAGCTCAACAGGACATTTTCCTTTGAGGGAAGAAGAAAGTAATTTGTTTATTATATAAACGGAGTAAGAATGCACTCTCCCCAATACTATAAGGGTAGTTTTGATGGATACAACAATGCCCTTGCTATTTCTAGTAGATACTTATATTTTTTCTCCACCACCCAATTTTGTTGGGGCGTATATGGACAGTTTATTTGGTGTAAAACTCCCCAAGATTAAAAGAAAGAGGTAGCCTTTAAACTAGTGAACTCAGTCCCATTATTTGTTCTTATAGTTTTGACAGAGGTGTTAAACAGATTTTTCACCATAGCAAAGAAGGATTTTATGGTTTGTAAGACATTGCTCTTACAGCTCAATAAATGTGTCCATGTACATCTACTGTAATCATCTACAAAGGTGATAAAAGACTTGTGTATGTAAGGAGTTTCAATGTGATATGGTCCCCACAAATCAACATGTAATATTTTAAAAACTTTGGTTATAAGGGTGATTCTTTCTGGAAAGGGTAGTCTGCTTTGTCTAGCCATTGGGCATGTGGAGGTAAAGGAAAGGTTGTGTAGGTGTGAATTTAGCTGGTATCTCATAGACTCCCTTCATTTTGGCAAAGGGCACATGTCCTAATCTATTGTGCCTCAAAAGTTAAACCATGTAGATGTGAAAGTAGAAACAGAAGTAATACATTTGACACAGAAATATTTTTTCACTACTTAAGGATGAAGTATTAACAGTGGAGTTTTTATGGGGATCAACACCACTCTTATTACATGCATGAGACGAAACAGGTAAACTAGATGCAACAGGGGGAACAAGATGCAAGTGAGAGTTCACGTTATTTTTATCAGACATACTAGATGGAATTTGAGTAGAAGTTTGAGTGGGGGTTGCGACAGTCTTACAGAGATCTAAAATGTAATAATATAGGCCATCAGTAGCCTTAAAAATTTCCAGAGGCCTCTTCAGTAAAAGTAGGGCCTGCAGAAGAATACATGAAAACTTAGTAAAGATGACATAGCAATCAAGTTGAATTGTCAAGCAATAGATAGATATTAGGTTGACTTTAAAACTGGGCACAAAAAGGACTCTCTTGAGGCTAAATTTAGGGCTCAAGACTACATCACCTACTAGTGTCACCTTCACCTTATATCTATTAGGCAATGTAAGAAAAGGGTAAACTAGGGCCTTAATATTAGTTAAAATGGATTTGTTATATGCCATGTGATTAGTGGCCCCGAAATCAAGTATCCAAGAGTCAGCACTTGGCTTAAAATATTCATATGAACGATCGCTGGAGTTAAGAGAGGTAGAACAAGCTGAAATAACTGCAAAGTTTACTGCTCTTGCTTTCATGACAGAATTGTCTTCTGCATTTCCAGTCTGGAAAATTTCTAGGATGCTGATACTAATTGTATGCTCTTTTGTCAGATTCTGCATCATTCACCCCCTCTTCTTGAGTCTGTAGCCTTTCCCCATCTCCTATACCAGTATCCTTATCACCATAATCTCCAAACACATAAGCAGCTACTCATTTTCCCTTGGAGTATTGTGGATAACCATGAAGCTTGTGGCACCTATGCTTGGTGTACCCTGGCCTCTTGCAGTAATCACAAACTGATCGAGGTCTATTTGTGGAGTAATTTCTCCTGAAACAATAGCTCCTAGTGTCACTCGAATGGTTGTAGTTTGTATAGGAACTCCCTCCAGGTTCATTTTCTTGTTGACCATAACTAGTTCTGAAGTTGTTATTTCCTGTCCTGTTCACACTCAAAGCAGTGGAGTCAATCATCATTGATTACTTGGCTTCCTCTCCCTTTGCTTCTCCTCCTGGATAAGAATGAAAAATGCTTGTGCCAAGGACGGCAAGGGATTCATCATCAGGATGCCTCCCCTCATAACAATGTACACCTCATTTAAGCCCATTAGAAATTGAATTAACCTCCTGCCCTACTCAGCTTTCTGCATATTTGCCTTGGCACCACATATATAATGGCACTTGCAATTGAGCATGTACATTCAAGGTGTTCAGTTATTCCCACAACTTCTTCATCTTAGTATAGTACCCTGTAATGCCGAGTGCTCCTTAACTTAAATTAATGATTTCTTTTTGGAAATGATATAGTTTTGCCCCATTGTTTGACCATATTTGTCCTCCAACTCCTGCCAAAGCTCCTTGCGATCGTTTACATACTGTAGAATGTCTGCCAGATCCTTTGATAGAGAATTCAAAATTCACGAGGTCACTACATTATAGAATTGTTCTCATTGATCAAAAGTGGGATCCTTTGAGTCTGGTTTCCCACACTTCCCATTTATGAAGCCTACTTTATTCTTCACAGAAAGAGCCCTAAGTACTCCTCGCCTCCATGACCTATACCCTAATCCATCAAAAGGCAGAGGCACAAGCATGATTTTCAGATGGATACATGTAAAGCGGGTTGGTTGAATTATCTAATTCTGATACCATTTGGTCATTCAAATCATCATTTTATATTTTTGAAAGATTTCATAATTTTCCCCAAATAGTTTTTTAGATTCTCATGAATTTGATGTTAAATCAAAGATATAATCACAAAATATAGTTGAAAATTGATTAGAAACACTTACTCAATAATTTGGAGAAGTTTGGGTCTTTGAAAAATCGCCTATGGATGTTTAGGGTTTAAGAAAATTAAAAAATGAGTGAAAATTCAGTAAAAATCTCACTTAACAGGCCTTAGATGTCGCATTTGCGACCCAGGGTAATGTGCAAACAAGGCAGGGCTGGCAGAAGTCGCATTTGCGACAAAAAGTTCGTATTTGCGAACTGGGCATCACAATTGCGATGAAAAAGTTCGCATTTGCGACTACACCAGAAACCAGCAATTTTTTCGATACGAAAATGAGCATAACTTTCTCATATGATGTTCAAATTCAATGATTATTTTTCCTATGGCTCCATAATTTCGATACGGATCTAATGGTTCAATAAAAACTAAATTTGGATATCATTTGCTCAATGTTGTATCATTTTTTTCTTGAAGAAACGACGATGAAGCATCCAAAAATGAGTGCAACATAGTATAAACCTGTTCGAAACTCACCCAAGCCCTCGGGGCTCCAAACCGAACATGCACGCAAGTCTAAAAATATCATACAGAGTTGCTCGTGTGATCAAATCATCAAAATAACATCAAAAATTATGAATTTAACCTCAAAACTCATGATTGTCTAACTTTTCAACCGGACGTCCAATTCACATCAAATTAATTCCGGTTCTCACCAAATTTCATAGATAGGACTTAATATAATAACAAACTTGTACTAGGCTCCGAAACTAAAAATACGGGCCCAATACCAACGATTTCAAACATTAATTCATTTCTTTATTTTCTTTAAAAATCAGTACAACAATTTTCTTCAAAAATTATTTTCTAAGGCTAGGGACCTCGAAATTCAATTTCGGGAATACGCCCAAGTCCCATATTTTACCGCGGACCTCCCGGGATTGTCGGAACACAGATCCGGGTCAGTCTACCAAAAATATTGACCAAAGTCAACTAAAAACTAAAATTTTAACTTTAGAAATTACTATATTTTTTATATTTTTACATAAAAGCTTTCCGGTCTCACACCCGGACAGCGCATGCAAGTCGATACACATAATATGAAGCTACTCGTAACCTCAAATTGCCGAACCGAACGCAATTGCTCAAAACGACCAGTTAGGTTGTTACATTGACTGACTCTTGCGTTTGACTTGACGTGCCACGTCATTTGACACACCGCATTGGCCCTCTAGGAAAATGACATCTTGGTCTAATGAAGTGGGTTCATAACTTGTAGCCCAATTAAATGTGCTAACCCAATAGATTTAGACTTATTTATTTAATCCTTATATATTGGACTTATATAACTAATCTAATTATATTAGCCCAATAAATTTATTTGAACTAACATATCTTTAATTCAAAAATATAGTCCAAATAATTTTATGAATTTAAATCTAATAAAATTTAGATGCCTACAAATACTCTCTACTTCAAAATTTATCGGAGTATGAGGTCATCAAATGTCGGAGACTAGGCTTGAAGTATCTCGGGACAATAGCATACACGTAGAACACATATAAATCTTTTATATGGATTTAAAATGTGCTGGGAACGTTTTGAACATTTCTTTTCCAAAGAAAACGTGCACTTCTGCTTGGTAAGAAAATTACTCTTTCCATAATAAATATTGAGCTTGCACTTAAGTGTTGCATTTTATTATTGCATGTAGCACTTTCGTACGTAATAAAGTTAGTTGGAAATTACTTAATCCCCACTTTAACATGGTTAAAGGTTGACATAGAAAACCAAAATATATGCCACGTTGTATGCTACGCCAATCCCTTTAGGAGATGATCATGCTATCAAGTAGGGGTGTCAATGGTTCGGTCCGGTTAGTTATTTTATAAAATTTATATTATACCAGTTTTTTGATTATTCTATTATATATATAATTAAAATTAGCCTTTTCGAAACCGTCCAATCATATCGGTTTCTCTTCGGTATGGGTATGGTTCGGTTAATTTTCGGTATTTTTTAAATATTATGTAAAATTTATCTGTAGAAGTGGAATGCAATAACATATGTTCTTATATAGAACTTATCAAAACTCTCTAGATATTTTTACTATTTAAAGAGTGATGAACTAAAAAATAAAAGATGGCTAGAATATAGATGCATCAACTATTCTACAACAAACGTAAAAGAAAACAATTAAAGGCAAAGAAAATATAAATCACACGAGTGAAAAGATATTAACCAAGATGAGACTCAAGAATAAAGTCTATAAATGATTAAATATTCAAAAAAATAAATCTAAACTATACGAAAGGAAACATATACAATACATTACAGTTTATTACTCATAATCGCTAGAATACTTTATGTCTTGCTAATGAAGATACTTGAAATAACTTAGTTTGAGTAGAAATAACATAATAGGTTTTAGGAATTAGTATTTTGAGTTTAAGACTTTGTTGGCTTGTAACAGTTTTTATAATTCCAAGGCCCAAAAAAAAATTTACTGTATTATTATTTTTAAACTTACTATATAAATATATTTTTCACATGTAAAATTTATTCGATACGGTTTGGTATATTTTGGTTTATTTTGCTAAAATAAAAACCTACCCTAATTATCGGTGCGGTTATGAATTTACATAAAAATTTATAATTTCTTTCTTTTCTTTTTTTAAACTTAAAATTCGATGCGATTCGATAGATTTAATCGATTTTCGAATATCCCTTGATACCCTGCTACCAAGTCCTTGTTATAACAAATCCAAAATAAATTCGGCACATGCAGTTGTCTTGCTTTTAACTTTGTCATAGTCTACTACGTTTAATTGACGAAGAGGATCCTATATAGCTGCGACGTAGGATTTGTCCTTTCTTTAGACTTTATTGCATTTACTTTTAACTTAGGCAAAATCTTTGCCTTTGGACGGAAGCTCCACACGCACACTAAACCAAACCCCCTAGAAAACCAATTGTGCCGTCCAAAAGGTGGCAGAAGTCTTCCCACATCGAAATCAATTTCCGTCCAGCTGCTTTGAGAAATCTATATAAAGATGCGTGCTCTCCAACTTATGAGCATCAGCTCGCAATATTTCTCAAGCCATTTGAGTTCATTTTTGCGGATTTGGAAGCATCAACGCGAAGGTGATTTTTTTTTTTTATACTTTTCTTCTTTTATTATTTTTTTGCAGATCAAACAAGAAGGATATGTTCTTGTTTAACGAGATGATCCATGCATGAAGAAAGACAATCTTAGGGTGTGAGGAGATAAGTATCCATCTCCGCCCAAATATCGGAGAGATTACTCTTAAGGTGGCCCGACTAGCGGAAATATTATTCTCAAGGTGACTCAACTATCGGAGAGATTATTTTCAAGGTAACCCGATCATCAGAGAGATTACTCTCGATGTGGCCCGACTATCGGAGAGATTGCTCTCAAGATGATCCGACTATCAGAGAGATTACTCTCAAGGTGGCCCGACTATCGGAGAGATTATTCTCAAGGTAACCCGATCATCAGAGAGATTACTCTCGATGTGGCCCGACTATCGGAGAGATTACTCTCAAGATGACCCGACTATCAGAGAGATTACTCTCAAGGTGGTCCGACTATCGAAGAGATTACTCTTAAGGTGACCCAACTATTGGAGAGATTACTCTCAATGTGGCCCACCTATCAGAGAGCTTACTCTCAAAATGACTCGATTATTAGAGATATTACTCTCAATGTGGCCCGACTATCAGAGAGATTACTATCAATGTGGCCCGGCTATCGGCGAGATTACTCTCAAAATACGAAAGGATAGATACTCATCACGGACCGAATATCAAAGAGATTACTCTCAAGGTGGCTCGTATATCAGAGAGACTTACTTGTTCACCTTAAGATTGGAAAGTATAGCTCCTTTTAAGGACAAACCCACGGAGATGCCAACTTAAGGTGCAAAGGGATCTATATGTCCACCTTAAGATTGGAAAATCATACTTTCTTTTATGGACAAACCCACGAAGAGGCCAACTTAGGTGCAAACGGACTTAAATTTCCACCTTAAGATTGGAAAATTATAGTTTCTTTTAAGGACAAACCCACAAAGAGGCCAACTTAAGGTGCAATGGGACTTAAATGTCCACCTTAAGATTGGTAAATTAGAAAGCTTCAACTCGAAGACTTTATGGACTTGACGACATTGACTTGAACATTTGGAAAACTTTGAATATTTGGCGGACTTTGCAGACTTCAACTTGAAGAGTGGTGGTCACTTAAAATTCGACTTGAAAATTAGAAGACTTGAAGACTTCAACTTGAAGATTTAGAGGGCTTAAAAAATTCAACTTTAGACCGACGAATTCGAAGACTTCAACTTGAAGACCGAAAGACATGAAGACTTCAACTTGGAGACTTGGAGGGCTTAAATATTTCAACTTGAAGAGCGACGAATGCGAAGATTGCAACTTGAAGACCGACGGATGTGAAGACTTCAACTTGGAGACTTGGAGGGCTTAGATATTTTAACTTGAAGAGCGGCGAACTTAAAGTGCGGCAAACTTGAAGAGCGACGAACATGAAAACTTCAACTTGAAGACCGGCAGACTTGAATATTTCAACTTGAAAACTCAGAGGGCTTAAATATTTCAACTTGAAGACCGGAGGACTTAAAGATTTGGTGAACATAAAGAAATAGTGAATCACTGAACTTCAATGAAAATACTTGGTAGCCTCCTAAAAGACTATAATCGTCCCGTTGAAGACACTGGTTTATCATGGAGGCTTGCCCCCTCTAAATCATATGAGATCCAAAGCTCAAAAGAAGAATGAAATTTCTGCCTGATTTTCAAGTGTTGGTTGAATGAATTACTTCCATCATATTTCATTTGGACAACGCCTGGGCCAATATGTATCTTTTGAACTTATATGACTAAACTCAAAATGAAACTCTAAGCTGTCTACGTACCTTGGTGAAGAGGATCAAGTCATACCTTAATTTAGAATGGGTGATATCTCTTTATATCCTAACTTTTGCCTAGGCCGCCTCTTTCGAGAGTTTTAACCTAGCGAACTTTTTTTATCCTAACTTTTGTCTAGGCCGCCTCTTTCGAGGTTACAACTTAGCGGATTTTTTTATGGGTCATATACAGTTTAGACTCATGCGGGCCAAAAGTGTAAAAATATGCAGTTTAGGCTCGTGCGTCAAGGAGCGTTGCAACTTCAAGGATAATACTTCTTTAAAAACTTGCCATTGATAGGGCTGATTCTCATGCCTTCTACATCAACCAGCTTGTAAGCCCCACTTGAATGAGCTTCTTGCACGACGTAAGGCACATCCCATTTTGAAGTAAACTTCCCTACAGGTTTATGGGAAGTAATAATGGGTCTTCGTATGGCAAGGACTTGATCTCCTGCTTGAAAAGATGTTGGGCAAACTCTTTTATTGAAGGCACGAGATGATCGACTCTGATAACATTCAAGACTCTGTTGAGCTTCCAACCTCTTCTCATCAAGAGCCTTCAACTCTGCTAATCAAAGCTGTGCATTTTCTTCATCAGTGATCCCTTCTTGAATAGCTAATCATAATGAAGGTATATGACACTTAAGTGGCAAAAATGGCTTTGACTCCATATACAAGTGAATAAGGGGTCATTTGTGTTGGTGTGCGGTGAGTTGCCTTGTATGTCCACGGAGCTTCTTCCATACGGTCATGCCAATATCATTTAGATTTGGACACAACTTTAATAAGTTGCATAGAGTCTTGTTGAATGCCTCAACTAGGCCATTTGCAGCAGCATTGTACATTGAAGAGTTATGTTGCTTAAAACCAAAGAGATTACAAATCTTGTTCATCAACTATTATCGAATGGTTTTACATAATCTAATATTATGTAACGAGGAATGCGAAGTGATATATTATGTTTACTCGAAGGAAACTTGCAACATTTTCCTTCTTTACCTCCTTAAAAGCAATAACTTCATCCCATTTTGAGAAGTAGTCAGTTGCAACCAAGATATAGGTGCCCACCAAAGGACTTTTGCATTGTTCTAACAACATCCAGTCCCCAAGCGTCAAATGGCCAGGATGCAATAGTCGGATACAACACTTCGGGGGACTGATAAATAATATTTGCATACAATTGCAAGCCTTGCATCTTTGAGCATAGTCCAAGAAATCCTTTACCATTGTCGGCTAATAATATCTTATCCTTTTTATATGGAAGTGGAGCTTTGGTCCAAGCTGATGTGATCCATGTACCCCAGAATGTGTTTCTTGCAAATCTTGAAGTGTTTCGCCTTCCCCTAAGCATCGCAAGAGTACTCCCTCGAATGATCTTCTATATAGGGTATCTTTGTAATAAAGGAAGCGAGGTGCACGATGGCGGATTTCAGTCCTTCTCCTCAGATTTTCTGGAAGTATGTCCTAGCTCAAGTAGTCGATAATGGGTTGTCGCTATTCTTCATTCTCATCTTCAGAAATAGCTACAAGATGCTCGAGTTCATTTTCTTCATTTGTGCCCTCATTTAGCAGTGGTACTACCCATTTTTGACAGATAGTAACTTGTGTTTGACCAGGCAGGGTTAATGATGAAGCTATGGTAATTAAAGCATCAACCTTCTTATTTTCTTTCCTAGGTACTGTTGATGCCCCCTCTTTCCCTCCCTAAGAGCGATAAATCGAGTTTATGACATTTAGGAAAGACAACTCTATTCCCGTTTGGGAATTGGGTTTTGGATTTGGAGAGTCGCCACCCAATGATTATAGTGCATTAGGACACTTTAAGAAGGAATTTGAGATGAAGAACCAGAGTTCGGGTAAGGGCTATAAATTATCTCGAGGGGAAGGTGTTAGGCACCCCTCAAGATCCACTAGTGTGGTTCCCGGCCATGTTACAATTGTGACTTTAAAGCGAGCAAACACACAAGGTAATTTCACATAAAGGCTGCAAACAAGTATGCATAAAGGTTATTAAACATGCTGAAATTTGAATAGATGACTCCTTAATTATTGGAAAGAATGTCTAAATGCAGAAAAATGGGATCAAGTAATGAATACCAATTATCAAACAAGGAAGTGAATGAGCGGAAAATTTTAAAGGAAAGAGTAGTGTGAAAATTAGAGGGGGCGGGAAGTTTTAATGATTAAACAAGGATGCAGAATCTTAAGAACTGAAAATTGACAATCTGAAAAATAATGTAAGGGAAAAGGGGTCCTAGGCTTCTAAAATACATGGATCATTCACATAACACCGGTACCCAATTGTACGCATAGTGTTATCGTATTATCATCATCTTTATGTCTACCCTTCCCCATCCCGTTAAGGTATTAACGCACGGAATAGTATCGTTACTTATTGCATGCTATTACCCATCCCAATCCTATCAGTCCCGGAGGCAATTGGGCTACTAGTCCTAAAGGGAGAGGGGATTGAGGCCTTTTAGGAGTTTTCAAAGGACAAAATGCTAAGGCGTCAATCAAAACACGTAATGCAAATAAGCAAGTAGGGCTCAAATAAGCCTCCATAAATCAGATAAAAGTCATAGAGTTTAGCATGTCTTACACGTACTGGTTTGGTCTTAATTAAATAAAGCGACGAGCGGACTGGTTCAACACATATTTTTAGACGGAAAGTCTTCATTAGGCTCGCACGAATGTTGTTGACTAAAATCGATATTATTGATTAATTAATCCTTTTATCTAAGTGTTGGATAGAATTACTTATTTTAAAACATGAAACTGATTATAAAATAGAGTTACAGAGCAAAAGGAGTGAAAGGAGTTTCAGAAAAAGAGTATACTTTTTTGAAAAGGCTTAACAGAAAAATAATTAAACTTCAGAAGACATGAAGGCTAATTTGAGGAAAAGGAATTACAGAATTTTCAAAAAAAAATGCAAATTTGTCTAGAAAATCCGCTATTTTAGTAAAATGCTAATTTTCGAAAAAAAATGAATGTTATTTTGAATGAGTGAAGGCGGATTATGTTCGAAGTTTCTATAGGCATTCTCTCTATACGTTAACTGATTTAAGCCATTTAGACAGGAGTACTGTAGACATGGTACTATACGCAACTCTGTTGTTAAAACTAGTTATTTGCCTAATGATATTATTGAATGCAGAAGTATGGATTCCTATAGGCATATTTTCTACATGCTTAGTTGTTTAATCCTAATTGTTTGCCTAATGATGTTATTATATGCAGAAATGCAGTTTCCTATAGGTATGGTATCTAAATGCTTTATTGCAGAAATCAAGTATCGAATCCTATAGACATGTTCTCTATGCGTGGATTTGCACAAATCATAAATAAATCCCTATAGGCATGATTTCTACCCTTAGTGATAAAAGTAACCCACTCCCCTTTTTTACTAAATTCCCAAGTTTATACAAATTATTACAACCCAAAAGAAAATAAAACTAAAATGAAAAAGTACATCAGGAATCATCAGCTACATCCGAGCAGCCTAATTCAGACTTAGTGCCCAATAATATGAGATTGAGCTACTTCCGAGATCCAGATTTCCAAGCTTTCTCTCATCTAGGGTGTTTCAGAGATCCAAGGGATTTCAGAAACCCCAGGCAGTGCATACACCCAAGATGCTAATCAGAAAATTGAGTTGTGCAGTATGGAAGGGCCAGCCCTTATGTGTCCAAGTTCAGAGGGAGCTCAAGGGTCCCAAGGCAAGGCTCACACAAGAGGGGCAGAACCTAAGTTCTAAGAGCATAGTGGAAGTGCCGAACATAGTTTGAAAGAGATTTATCCAAACTAGATTGGAAATAGTAAGTTGTAAGGGTGATTTTGAAAATAATTGTAGTAGTGAAACTCAAACTACACAGAATCAGTAGTCATTCAAAAGGGGCAAGGGATTATGGAATTTATTGTACAACCCCAGCAGGCTTGGTTTGGTCATGCACAACAATAGTTGAGGATGGCATGGACACAAACCACCCAAAGGAACACAAACACGTATAGGGGATACGGGGGTTTGGGATTCATAAGGTAGCAAGTAAATAACAAATGACTGACAGAGTGCACACATAGATAAACATTAATTTACAAGGGAAAGAGAACATATTACAGCATGCTAGTAACATATCTTGACTGCAGAAACATTAGCAGAATTAGACAGGAATGACAAACTGGAGCAATTAAAGAAAACATGTTGTTGTTGAGGCTTGTAAATTAACTAGGACATACCAGTAGAGAAGCAAAGTGCAGAAAAGGTAAAGCAAACAGGAGTCCACAGTCTAGCCTTGGCTTTCAGCCGGCTAGACAAAGCAACAACACATGTAGTAATAAAGAAAGAGCAGGTTTTAAGTGTAAGTGTGTATTTTTGAACTCAAGTTGTTCATTTGTTTAAAGAAAAGAGGGTAGGATATTTATAGTTTTGAAAACGTGTGAAGAGTAAGGTAATAAGTAAAGTTTTAACGCAAACATGGAAACAATCACAAGTCAGAATCAATTAACACAAGACTTCCCTTTAGTCAAGGGATTATTGTTCAAACGGATATTAACAGAGTCAAGATAAGGAAAGAAAATCAGTCTGTAAGCAGAATGGTTGTTGCCATAAAAGGAGCAGTAAAATCATACAGTAGGTGTTTAAGTCTAAGTACAGGATTGTACTTATTTTTGGAAAGCGTTTAGTAGGGCCAAACAAAGAAAGAGAATCAATTAACCCTTGATAGCAAGTAAAAATCAAAATTTCACGAGAAGAAAAGTTTTGAAATCAATTACGAGTTTGAAAAATCAATCACAAAAGGGACTCAGTATATAAATGAATGCACAAGTAATTGACATGTGAAGCCAAGCTACGGCAAAAGAACAGCATATAGTAGTAGCTCAAAAGAAAACATTTGAAGCATGATAGTCAGGTTTCAGTGTTTAACAATAGAGAAGAAGATCAGAAGCATGCAAAGAGTCGAGTGAAAAACATGGTTGAGTTTGACAGGTAGTAGAACTCAGAACCAAAAGAGTCACATGAAGAAAAGAGAGTTGAAGTAAAGGAATCACATTGAACAACTTCAAAGAAATCGAATAGTCCCCCAAAGAAACTATGGTTTTTGAAATCAATCGATTTTAGAGGAGATAAGCAGATAAACAAATAAATAGATTCAGAATCTCGGATAAACCCCCAAAAATTAGGGTTTTTAACGTGCTAACTCAGATAGAGAAATAAGGTAAATCAAACAAGTATTAACAAACAGACTAAGAAACTCAAGTAAAATCCCAAAAAATTAGGGTTTTCAACATGGTAACTCAGATAGAAAACATCACAAGCAAAACATAGTAAAACATGTCAAGAATCAGAGAAGAGATTTAACATGAAACCTTAGTTGAAGAATAAAGAGTTTTTGAAAGCAAAAATTAAAGAAACTTCGAGAAAAATGCATAGAAAGTTCACACACACATAGATCCGGGGCAGACCTAAAAATAAATCGAAGGAACCTTAGAGATTAGGGTTTCGTAAGAAACCCAGATGATGAGAAAGGCTTTGGAAACCATCGATCTGAGCAGGAGAGTCGAAGGTCGAACTCGAATAGCCATGACTGGCCAGACAAAGGTTGAAGATGACCGGAGAACAGTCATCGAGCCAAGGCTTGGTCGAAACCCTTCAAGATCTGGTCATAGGACCTTAGAAACGAGCACGTAGAAGCCATGAGAGGCTGTTATAGGCCTCCGATGAGCCTGGGAAGCCATGGATTAGGGTTTCAGTGAGAGGCGGCGGCTAGGGTTTGAGGTGAGTTGAGAGAGTGAGATGAAGGGGATTCAGAGGCGGCGGTTGAGGAGAAATGAGGTAGGATTTAGGGTCGTTTGGATTAAAAAAGGTAAGAAGCAACGGTGGTCGTTGATCTAAATGATCAACGACCGGGATTTAAAAGGGGTTATGGGCTGGGTCGGTTGGATAGGTACTGGGTTGAGTTAGAGTGGTAATTGAGCTGGGTAATTTGGGCTAAATTTTGGGGCTGAGTTGGGTTGAATTGGGGTGCCAAATGGCTGAAATTGAAATACAATTGAGGCTAGATTGTAAATAGCCACTTTTCCCGTTTTGTTTTTAAAAAAAATAGCAATTACGATTTTAAAAGTAAATTAAAAGTATTAGGTAAACAAATATTATATAAATATTAATTTAAAAATGCGGGGATTAATTTTATAATTATAAAATGCTATCAATTACAAAATAGGCTATAATTGCGATTATATGCAATTTAACTTTTAAAAATATCAAATAAATTCGTAAAAATATGCAAAAACCACCCTAATTACATTTTGGTATAAATACGAGAATAAAATAAGCTATTCCCCTAAAATGATGATTTTTGGAAAATAATTACTGGATTTTGTTGTACCAAAATAGGCAATCAATTGGTTTTAAAATTAAAAGAAATGCCAAAACCGTTGGGTGTGCTTATATATGCACGTATATGCTATTCTGGAAATATTTTGGTGATAAAAACTTAGGGGGAAAATTAGGTATCAACAGCTGCCCCTCTTTACCCGGGAAGGATGAAAGAGTTCTCGGGTAAAGATATGATGGCCAATTTTGACCAGAAGTGGTGATTTGAAAAGAATTTGACCGGGCTCCGGTTTCTGAGCTACCTACTTATCCCTGGTTTTGCAGGAATCTGGCCGTATGTAGTTCAAGAACCATTGACGGAACATGCCGATGGAGATTCGAAAGAAACGGACACGATGTTTAGGGGGCAAGAGGTATTTTGAAGCTTGATCGGTGCGGGAAGTGGAGCGGGATCGCTCCTGCTGAGACGGTTGTTGCTAGCCGGTGTACCTACAAGTGAGTAATACGGGCGTAGATCGTGCATAAACTTAAACGTGATGCAAGTTCCCGTTGGACCATGAATGCTGTCTTCGGATGGTTAGGGTGACGTCCTCGGACCATGATGTCCTGGGCCATGAAGCGCAAAAATAAAGGATTCGCAGGCTATGAAATTATGTTCTCGGGCTATGATAATGGTGCCTCCGAACCATGATGCCTTTGAGTAATGATGTGCAGGATATAAAGTAGGTCCTCGGGCCATGGCATGGTGTTCTCGGGCTATGAAGATGATGCCTCCGAACAATGATGCCCTCAGATAGTTTGGCGATATTTCAGCCCATGAAATGCAAGATTTGGCAGTATTTCAGCCGATGCAAAAACGTAAATGGCGATACTTCAGCCGACAGAAATTTAAATAAAGCAACGTTGTTTCAGCCGATGCAAAAAATTTAAATGACGATATTTCAGCCGACAAAAATTTAAATAAAGCAGCGATGTTTCAGTCGATGCAAAAAATGTAAATGGCGATATTTCAGCCGACAGAAATTTAAATAAAACAGGCGATGTTTCAGCCGATGCAAAAATGTAAATGGCGATATTTCAGCCGATAGAAATTTAAATAAAACAAGCGATGTTTCAGCCGATGCAAAAGTAAAATGGCGATATTCCACCCGACAGAAAGTATATGTATAGATGATGATGGAGATTTAAATATGAACTGGCGATCTTTTAGCCGATGTAGAATTTAAATAAAGTTTGGCGATATTTCAGCCGATTGCAATACGTAAGTGAAAGGTGGCGATATTTCAGCCATGCAAAAAAGATAAAGTGGCGATATTTCAGCCGATGCAAATAGAGATAAAATGGCGGTATTTCAGTTGATGCAGATGGAGGTGGCGGTATTTCAGCCATGCAAATGGAGGTAGAGCTTAACCTCGAAAGGAAGGAAGGTAGCCTTATGCAATGCAGATAATGCAGATGGAGACAGAGCTTAGTCTCGAAAGTCAGAAAGGTAGCCTTATACAATGCAGAAAATGCAGATAGAGACAATGCTTAGTCTCATAAGGCAGAAAGGTAGCCTTATGTAATGCAGATAATGCAGATGGAGACGGTGCTTAGTCTCTAAAGGCAGAAAGGTAGCCTTATGTAATGCAGATAATGCATATGGAGATAGTGCTTAGTCTCGAAAGGCAGAAAGGTAGCCTTATGCAATGCAGATAATGCAGATGGAGATAGTGCTTAGTCTCGAAAGGCAGAAAGGTAGCCTTATGCAATGCAGATAATGCAGATGGAGATAGTGCTTAGTCTCGAAAGGTAGAAAGGCAGCCTTATACAATGCAGATAATGCAGATGGAGACAGTGCTTAGTCTCAAAAGGCAGAAAGGTAGCCTTATGCAATGCAAGAAAATAAAAGGATGGATAGTAGTGAGATTTCTTAGCTGATAGTTGATTACGATATCGTGACTGTTGGGGAGGTTGTGTGCGGATAACAATTACGAACAAGTGATGATTCTGAGAAGTTGCATTCTTGTGAAAGTATGTGTACATAAATATACCTGACGATATTGTAAGTCGAGTGCCTGCATCCAAAGAAAAATTGTGAGTTTTGTAAGGGGGAAAGGTTAGTTCGGTTTCCTCTGGCTTCTGGCATTGTGTATCATTGGGGTAGCCTCGCTAAACAGCAGCAATTCGAACAATAGTTATGCATGATTTAGTAAATATAACATAAGTAGAAAATAGTTTTCTTTAGATGAACCAACGACTGCGACGTGGTTCAAGACATTGCAACCTGTCTCGCTCCGGAATTTTGAGGGTCATCCTCAAAATTCTGCCCCAGTTTATCGGGCTGGCACTTCTGACAGCTGCATTGAACGGCTAAAAATCAACTTTGGAATGTTGAGGGTTCTCCTCAAAATTCTGCCCCAGTTCCAATAGTAGGGGAAAATGAAATTTTTATTAAATTGTGACCGAACACATAGGGCTGCCTACGTATCCCCTCTTAAACGGGAATCAGGTCAGGCGTAGTTCAAATTACATTCATAAGGGAATCATAGGTGGTTACACATAGTATCACTTCACTGCATCTGAATTGATTGGCTTTGGCCAGACTTCTCCGTCCATCTCTGTAAGAATAAGGGCTCCTCCGGTTAGAATCCTGTGAACCATGTACGGACCTTGCCAGTTGGGAGAGAATTTCCCCTTGGCTTTATCTTGATGTGGGAATATTTTCTGTAACACCAGTTGTCCCGGTGTAAACTTCCTTGGTTTAACTCTTTTGTTGAAGGCTCTGGACATTCTGTTTTGATACAACTGACCGTGGCAAATTGCATTCATCATTTTCCCATCTATGAGGGCTAACTGCTCGTAGCAACCTTTTACCCATTCTATGTCATCCAACTCTGCTTCTTGCATGATCCTCAAGGAGGGAATCTCTACCTCAGTGAGGATGACCGCCTTTGTACCATAAACCAGCATGTAAGGAGTTGCTCCGGTCGATGTGCAAACCGTGGTGCGATATCCCAGTAGGGCGAATGATAACTTCTCATGCCATTGTTTGTGACTTTCGACATCTTCCTTAATATCTTCTTGATATTTTTGTTGGCTACCTCTACAGCTCTATTCATATAAGGCTTGTAGGCTGTAGAATTCTTGTGTTTGATCTTGAATGTCTCACACATTGCCTTCATCAAGTCGATGTTAAGATTGGAACCATTATCGGTGATAATTGATTCTGGAATTCTGAATCAGCAAACAATACGGTCCCAGACAAAATTTGTCACAACTTTCTTAGTCATTGCCCTGTATGACGCTGTTTCAACCCATTTGATAAAATAATAAATTTCCACCAGGATAAACATGTGCCCGTTTGATGCGGTAGGCTTGATAGGTCCAATAACATCCATTCCCCAGGCGGCGAATGGCCACGGCGAGCTTGTTGCAGTAGGCTCATTTGGAGGCACCTTTATCATATTTGCATGTATATGATAGCGATGGCATTTGCGAACGTACTGGATACAGTCTATTTCCATAGTCATCCAAAAATACCCTGCTTGGAGTATCTTCTTGCTAAGACAAAACCATTCATGTGTGGCCCGCAGGTCCCTGCGTGCACTTTGTCCAATAGTCTGGATGCTTCTTTTGCTTCGACACACCTTAGTAAACCCAATTTGGGAGTCCTCCTGTACAGGATTCCCCCACTGTGAAAGAAGTTGTTGGATAATCTCGGAAGTGTGCGCTTCTGAGTAGCGTTGGGAAGTTCTGGATATTCTCCTGTTGTCAGGTACTCTTTGATGTCGTGGAACCATGATTTTTTGTCTGCTTCTTCCTTAATATAAGCACAATAAGCAGGCTGATCATAAATCTTTATTGGGATAGGATCAATGAAATTCATATCTGGATGTTGGATCATGGATGACAGAGTAGTTAATGCGTCAGCGAACTCGTTCTGGACCCTGGGGACATGTTGAAATTCCGTCTTTGTGAATCTTTTCCTTAACTCTTATATGTGATGCAAGTAGGGGAGTATCTTGGAGTTCTTGGTTGCCCACTCTTCTCGAACCTGATGTATGAGCAATTTTGAATCCCTGATCACTAGAAGCTCCTGAATGTTCATGTCAATGGCCATCTTGAGCCCCAGGATGCAGGCTTCATATTCGGCCATATTGTTGGTGCAAGGGAATCTGAGCTTAGCGGATATCGGGTAATGTTGGCCAGTTTCTGATACTAGGACTGCTCCTATGCCAACTCCTTTGAAATTTGCGGCTCCGTTGAAAAACAACCTCCAACCATCGTAGGATTCTGCAATATCTTCTCTTATAAAGGACACTTCTTCATCAGGAAAATACGTTTTCAGGGGTTCGTATTCTCCGCCAACAGGATTCTCTGCAAGGTGATCTACTATGGCTTGACCCTTGATTGCTTTTCGAGTTACGTAAATAATGTCGAATTCACATAGCAGGATTTGCCACTTGGCGAGCTTGCCAGTGGGCATGGGCTTCTGGAAGATATACTTCAACGGGTCCATCCTTGATATGAGATAAGTAGTGTAGGCACAGAAATAATGCCTCAATTTCTGAGCTACCCAAGTCAGAGCACAACAGGTGCGCTCCAATAGAGAATATCGGGCCTCGTGCGGGGTGGCTGAGATAGTAGATGGCTTGCTCCTTTCTCCCCGTTTCATCATGTTGTCCCAAAACATAACCGAATGCTCCATCCAAAATCGCGAGATAAAGCAATAGAGGCCTTCCTGGCTCGGGCGGAACCAAGACTGGTGGCGTTGACAGGTATTCCTTGATTCTATCAAAGGCTTTCCGACAATCGTCAGTCCATTTAGTAGTAGCGTCTTTCTTCAGCATTTTAAAGATGGGTTCACAAATGACTGTGGACTGAGCTATGAACCGACTGATATAGTTGAGTCTTCCCAAGAAACTCATCACGTCCTTTTTGTTCTTTGGCGGTGGCAATTCTTGAATGGCTTTGACTTTTGATGGGTCCAATTCTATACCTCGACAACTCACGATGAAACCCAGTAATTTTCCAGCAGGAACCCCGAATGCACACTTAGCGGGATTCAGTTTCAGATTATACCTCCTCAGTCTGTTGAAGAACTTTCTTAGATCTTCCATATGATCAGTGGCTTTCTTGGATTTGATGATGACGTCGTCCACATATACCTCGATCTCTTTGTGTATCATGTCGTGAAAGATGGTAGTCATGGCTCTCATATAGGTGGCGCGCCAGCATTTTTCAACCCAAACGGCATCATTTTGTAATAATACATTCCCCACGGCGTGATGCTATTTTCTCTACATCTTCCTCATACATCCATATCTGATGGTATCCGGTGAAACAATCAATAAAGGACTGCAACTAATTCTTGGCGCAGTTGTCGATAAGAATATGTATGTTTGGCAAGGGGAAGTCATCTTTAGGACTGGCCCGGTTAAGATCCCGGTAGTCGACACAGACTCTAACCTTCCCGTTCTTCTTTGGTACCGGCACGATGTTGGCTAACCATGTTGGATATTCTACTACTCTGAGAACATTGGCTTTGACTTGCTTAGTAACCTCTTTTTTGATTTTCAAACTCATGTCGGGTTTGAATTTCCTGAGCTTCTGCTTTACCAGCGGACAAGTTGGATCTGTTGGCAGTTTGTGAGCTACAATGGATGTGCTGAAACCGGTCATATCATCATATGACCAGGCGAATATGTCCTCATATTCCTTTAAAAATTCCATATATTCTTCCTTTTCTGAGGGCGACAGGTGAACACTAATGCGAGTTTCTTTGACATTTTCTGTATCTCCCAAATTAACGACCTCAGTTTTTTCCAGTTTAGACTTAGGTCTATTCTCAAAATTCTCAACCTCTCTGATGACCTCTTCAGGTATTTCATCTTCTTCTGAGTCTATATTCGTTCGTTGCATTGTTTCATTGCAAGTCACAATCGTTGGTTCATCATCAAAGTAAGTAATAGTAATGATGTGTAAAATAGAGTAAATGATAGAGAAAATAATAAGAGTGAGATATATGATAAACTGAAATGCTTTGGTTAAATTCATAATTGTTTGAAACATCGGAGCTCTTTTCGAAATTAAAGATAATGCGGAAATAAAATCAGCTAGTAAAATAAAATAAAATGAGATGCATGGTATTTTTGTTTAGCCTTCCTACCCCGAAGCTTTTCGGGCCCTGACGGTTCTAATTGACCAATTGCTGAGGTGGTCTCCTTGGTTCACAGCTTGTATGGAAGGGCCTTCCTCCCCTTCCTCCTCTAAAAGAACACAACAGTCCATATCATCATCCTCCAGAAACATATTCTTCATGGCTGACAATGTTTCATCTTCTTCTGACCCATATATAGTATCTGCCGGTTGGAAGGTCTGCTCCAGGCTAGGTATCGGAAGCTCCAAGGTCTGCTCCAGGCTAGGTATCGGAAGCTCCAACGAATAGTAGGGGCCGCGCCAAGGTGGCGACCAGTTCTGGAATTCTTCCCAAGTATAACCGTACCCTAAGCCAAATGCAGTACCATGCTTCTTTAGTTTGATGGGCTTAGTGATCCCCTGGAGGTTTTTGGCGAGTCTCTTTCCAGGCTCGTACCCACACCAATGCAGGATACTTTTGGTCTTGTTATCCCACCACTTACCCTTGTCTACAGCGTTGACCCTTTCGATGTGGTGGTATGTTTCTCCGCCTATTCTCCTTCTGCCTCCAATCATTGGGATGGTCTGGCGACTGTATATGGGTTACTGCCATCGCCATGAATAATCACCTCCTTCTGATTCTATTTGAACTTCACTGCCTGATGCAGGGTTGATGCTACAGCTCCAACAGCGTGGATCCAGGGTCGTCCTAACAGCAAATTATAGGATGCTGGGACGTCTATCATTTGAAAGTCGACGTCGAACCAGGTTGGCCCCATTTGCAAGCACAGACTGATTTCTCCGATAGTATCCCTTTGAGAGCCATCAAAGGATTTGACGTTGATAGCCCCATCTTTGATCTCGTGCAGGATTTTTCCCAAAGTTTTGAGAGTTATCAGCGGACAGATGTTGAGGCTGGATCCTCCATCGATCAGGACTCTAGTGATGAAATAATCCTCGCATTGCACAGTGATGTGCAGTGCCTTGTTGTGACTTAGTCCTTCTGGCGGCAGCTCATCTTCGTGGAAGGTGATCTTATGGCTCTCTAGCACTTGCCCTACCATATTTTCCATTTCACCTCTGGTTATGTTGCTGGGCACATAAGCTTAGCTCAGTATCTTTATCAGGGCATTTTTGTGAGCGTCACAGCCCTGTAGAAGAGCTAGGATGGAGATCTGTGCTGGTGTTTTGTTCAATTACTCAACGACCGAGTACTCCTTAGCTTGTATTTTCCTCCAAAGATCGTCGGGCCCAATTTCAATAGGCCATCCTGCGGCTTGCTTACTGGACTCTGCTAAGTGTTATGGGGTGTAAACCCTCTCTGTTCTGGTCATTCCTTGCGCAGCAATTGTTTCTCCTGTCTTGGTCATCCCTTTCCTCCTAGCTTCGGCAGTGTAATACCATGGTATGGCATTTGAGTGGAATGGTGTTATGTCTGACATTGTCACAGGAATAGGTACCCTTGGTGGTAACACAACAACTTCAAAGGGTGCAGGTGCTTTTGGAACTCCAAATTCAACCTCAATTGGCCCAGGCGCCTTTGCAGAAGGAGGCGCTTCAAATTCGAGAAGTATAGACATGTTTACTTCATCGTCTCGGGAGGGCTGATTCTGCATAACAATTGGGTTAAGTGTAACTGCTGGTTTCTTCGGTTCATACCCATCAGTGATCAAACCTATCGACCATTTGGGGTCCCAATCATCTTCGATCTCGATCATGTGAATGTCTCCACCTTTGTGGTCAGGCAGAGGGTTGTTGCGAACATTAGGAACAGGATCCTTTGCTACTATGACCTTATTATCGATCAGGGTTTTAATCTTGTCCTTCAATGAGCGGCACTCATCAAGGGTGTGCCCCTTCATGCCGGAATGGTACGCACAGGTCTTATTAGGGTTGACCCACTGGGAGGGATTTTTTGGATTTATGGTTGGGATAGGAGTTACGTAACTAGCGGCTTTAAGTCTCTCGTACAGCTGGTCAATTGGTTCAGCGATGGCTGTGTATTTTCTGGAAGGTTTGCGGTCAAAATTTGGCCTGGGTCTAGGGAAATTGTGACGGGTGGGAGGCGATTGGTAATGAGAGGGTTGATCATTATAAGCTTGATAAACAGGTACTGGTTGGGAGTATCTAGGTGAGGTGGGTTGATATGTGAGAGGTGGAGAGGATTGGTAGATAGGAGGTGGATTTTGATAAGAGGGTGCGGGTGCTTGGTAATTCAGGATGGGCTGATATGTAAGTTGAGGTGATGGGTAGGTGTGGTATTTTAGTGGTGATTTGGCTCCATGTGCGACCATTACAGCACACACATCCTTCTTCTTGGACGTGCCACCAGACTGTAAAGCCTTATTGGTGGCCTGTAATGCTTCAAGATTAGTAACCATACCATTCTTAATGCCTTCTTCGATTCTTTCTCCCAGTTTGATGATATCGGAGAACTTCTGACCCTCGATCAACATCAACCTCTTGTAATATTGGGGATCCTTAGCACGGACGAAGAGCATATTCATTTGTTCTTCTCCTAGGGCTGGCCTGACCTTTGCAGCTTCTGACCTCCAACGAGTAGCATACTCGCGGAATGTTAGGTTTCTTCTTCAAATTCTGGATGTAGAATACATCCGGTGCATTCTCTGTATTGAATCGGAATATATCCATGAAATTTGAGGCCATGCCTACCCAGCTTGTCCATTTCTTGGGTCCTGGCTTATGTACCAGGATAAAGCATCTCCCTTCAGACTTCTCATGAAGAGCTTCATACGGATCTTCTCATCCTTTCCGACTCTAACCAGCTTATCGCAATAAGTCCTCAGGTGGACTCTGGGATCTCCTATTCCATCAAACATTTCAAACTTGGGAGGTTTGTACCCCTCCGAAAGTTCAACATCTGGCTGAATGCAGAGGTCTTCATAATTTAACCCCTCGATATCTTTGTTACCTTCCACGCCCTGAACTCGGCTGGTCAACTTCTTGAGTTCTGTTGCTAAGTTCCTGATAAGTGAGTCTTTGTCATTAGACTCAAGTGCATTTGAGATTGGTTGAGTATAATGGGGTACAATATCCACGTAAATAGGAGTGTTGTGGAGATGGTCATTTGTGGTGTTCAGTGGATCGGGAATGAGTAGTGGAGTATTGTTGGGAGTGTGTCATGTGTTGTAGTGTTGAGTATGAGTGGGTTGTATCTGTGGTTGCGGAGGTACGGGATTCTGGGTGTTGACATCAGGAGCGGTGAGATAAAATGACAGGTTCGCCAAGTTCCGAACTTGCTCCAGTTCTTCTTAGAACTTTAATAACTTTTACTCAAGTTGGGTAGCAGTTTCCTTAGCAACCGGGGTACCCTAAGGAACCTCAATTTCCTTTCTGGTGCTTGGATCTCCCATTCTACCTTTGTTCTTGTTCCGGATAGGACTCGGAGG
>MU727000.1:23290-48914 GCA_026770625.1 Nicotiana glauca | reverse complement strand
ATTTAGTTACTTTTTCCAGAATTGTGTTACTGTTTTTCCTAAAACTCATCAGGACACTATGTCTTCTGTAATTTTTCAAAACTATAGTTCAAAACTTATATACTTATATGCTCTCAGCTTTACACTTCTGAATGGTTTTACATCTGTGCTAAACGTTTTCCTACCTCTTCTGTCCGAAATTATTTTCATAACAGAATACTATACCTGCTATGCCCTATCGTATATTTTTGAGTATGTTTAAAATGTTTTCTCCGATTTCTAAACTGTTGCGTATCTCCTGCCTTTTTCCCAAGATTTGAAATTTTGCGTCCAACTCCTTTCTGCAAATTCTGTTTAAACCCTTCAGCTCCTATCTTAACATATTTTCGAACATTCCAGTTTTTTTTTAACTCTCATTTCCTTAGACCTTAAATGTGATTGAGACGTGATAATTATATGTCTATGTGTGGAGGGATACTTGAGGCTTTTACGTGCCTTTATATGATCCCTTGCATGAAGTCCTATTTGTTTTTTTTGTATGTCGCCTAGTGTTTTGACCTTTAAACCTAAGGGTTCAACCTAGTCCTCACCTTATAGGAATAGTGGTCCTAAACACCCTCTAGGACCTATAGGATGGGACGGGTAATAGCACGCAATAAGAACTCGTGACCAATCCACACGTTTAAATACCTTAACGGGGTGGGAAGGGTAGAATATGGATATGATGACCGGTGTGCTAATATCTCGTGCGACCCCTTTTTTGAGGAGTGATTGCTGGGTATTGCATTGATGTGATCCATATTTTGTATAAAACTAGGACCCCCTTTCTTTTCCTTTCATTTGCAGTGTCTTCTTTAATTCTGTTCTTCAAATTAATTCTTTTTTTTTCTAAAAACTGTCTCTTTCTGTCTTCTTTACCCTTTTCAAAACTTGAAACTTATTCGTGATTCTTATGTGCAAAGTTTTACTTGTTTTCTCTCACTTCCTTTTAAAGTCACAATTAAAGCATGGCCGGGAACCACACTAGTGGATCTTGAGGGGTGCCTAACACCTTCCCCTTGAGATAATCTCAAGCCCTTACCCAAACTCTAGTTTTCTTTCAAAATCGCTTCTTCTCTTTAAAGTGTCCTAATACACTATAATCATTAGGTGACGACTCTTCAAATTCCATAACCCGATTCCTCAAAAGGGAATAAGAGTTGTTTTGTCCATAATGTTGTAAACCCGATTTCTTTCTTTTTAAAGAAGCGGGAAAAAAGGGGGGCGTCGACAACTGGTTCGGAGTACTCACATTACTCCCTGCACCAGGTGTGCAGATACAGGCAGAGCTAAGTTCACTCCTGAGCGCTGATTCTTTCCAGACCAGGCGGTGACTAGGAGTAACGAGGTAGCTGTTGACGTCCGCAGCCCCGTTTCCTCCTTTATCTTCTATTATTTATGATATTTATGGACTTGTAAGATATTAGTAAACTCTATAGTAGCTCATAACTTGTGACACCCCGATTTCGGGCTGAGTTGGGATGGTTTTCCTTGTTCTATCACGTTTATTTTGCATTTTTGACTATATTGTCTATGATTTAAGCTTATTCCTGCTGAGTAATTAATAAGAGATGTGTTGTTTTGTTGTTGGCTGGTTGACCCCGCCACTGAACCTTTACTAATGTAATGTTCTTTGACGTCAACTTTCGAACCTGCCTGTCCAAAATAGCCACAGTCTCCTCAACATAAGATAGATCTTTGTCCAACCAGACTGAGCTGAAGTCCAACACGTGACACGGATCACTGTGATATCTCCAGAACATCAAAATATGAAATAACGGATGAACTCCTGTTAGGCTATGAGGTAAGGCAAGCTCATAAGCAACCTCCCCAACTCGTCGCAACACCTTAAAGGGACCAATAAACCTGGACTCAGTTTTACCCTCTTTCCGAACCTCATAACGCCCTTCATACGTGAAATTTGGTACAAAACCCGCTCTCCAACCATAAATGAAACATCGCGAACCTTTCAGTCTGCATAACTCTTCTATCGGGACTGGGCTGTGCGAAGTCTATCATGAATCACCTTAACTTTCTCCAAGGCGTCCTGAAATAAGTCTGTGCCCAATAATATAGCCTCTCCCAGCTCAAACCAACCTACTGGGAACCGAAATCGCCTACCATATAAATCCTCATACGGTGTCATCTGAATGCTGGACTGATAACTATTGTTGTAGGCAAACTCTGCAAGTGGCAAGAACTAATCCCAAGAACCTCCAAACTCCATCACACACGCCTGGAGCATATCCTCAAGAATCGAAATAGCACGCTCGAACTGCCCGTCCATCTAAGGGTAAAATGTCATGCTCAACTCAACCCGAGTACCCAAATAATGTTGTACGCTCTCCAAAACCATGATGTAAACTGCGATCAGATATGATAGATACCGGCATACCATGAATTTTGACAATCTCACGGATATAAACTCGAGCCAGCTACTCAGTAGAATAGGTAGTCATAACAAGAAGGAAGTGAGCTGACTTGGTCAACCTATCCATAATCACCCAAACTGCATCAAACTTCCGCTGAGTTTGTGGGAGTCCAACAACGAAATCCATAGTGATCCACTCCCATTTTCACTCCGAAATCTCTAACTTCTGAAGCAACCCACATGGTCGCTGATGCTCATACTGTTAGATCTGATTTTAATGATGAAAATAATATATTTTCTCTTTGTATAGGAACTCAAGGATAGCATCCAAGATTGAAGAAATCAATCGGCAATGATCAAGGAACGCATGAATTGACATACAAGATTGAAGGAATCAATCAGAGGTAATCAAGGAAAGCAGATGTGATTAAAGTAAGAAATTGATACTGATGGAATCAATCAAGGCTAAACTAAAGGAATCAAATAAATCAAGTATATTGAAGATCTTGCAGAATATTCAATAAAGTGTCTAAATCTGGAAGCATCAAAATTCCAGGATCACGCACAAGGGAAAATCTTTTAAATCTTCTCATCAGTTAGGGCCGTTTCGGAATAACCTTATTCTTGGAAAGAATCAATCTCTTTCCATGGATCAAATCTCTTGGGTTGGAAAATATCTCCATAATTCAAGCCTCTCTCGAAGTATTTAAACTTGTAATCACACCTTAGAAAATATACTTTGATCGAACCAAACACCCTCTCTTTGTTCTACTACAAACAAACATTGTAGATCTACTATGACCTGATGTGTAACAAGTTAGAGAATAAGGAGAGAACAACACTGGTGAGACATTGTATCAAAAGAAATGAGTGATATATGAACTGAGCTATCGGTGCAGATCACACCATTCTCTTTGTACTCAAAGAAACTCATTCACTGAAAAGAACTCACTTGCAACCCAAAGGGACTGGACTAAGATTCACATTGAATCCGAACGAGTATAATAATTCTGGTGTCTTTAATTCCTACATTTAATTTCAGCATCTTAAATTCTGTCGTTATTGTTATCTAGTTATTACATCTAGTCGACTAATTGAGAAACTAGTCAACTAATAGCAATTAAGTTTAAAAACAAACAATTCACCCCCTCCCCTCTTGTACTTTCAATTGGTATCAAAGCAAGACACATATTCTTCTTTTGCTTAACAGTTTGTGAGAAACGATCATGGCAAATCAAGTTATCAAGGAGCACTCTTCCAGGAAGGAACTTCGCAAGTAAGGCCACCATACTTCAATGGACAACATTTCTTCCATTGGAAAGTACGTATGGAAATATATGCAAAATCGTATGATGTTAAAGTTTGGAGAGTTGTCAAAAAAGACGCTCAACCACTTGCTGATCTTGAAGATATATATTCATATATAGATGAGCAAATGGCAGTGGTACAAGTCAACAATAAGGCGAGAAGCTTGCTCTATAATGCTATAAGTGGTAAAGAGTGTGAGAAAATCTCCAGTTGTGACACAACCAAAGAGATGTGGGACAATCTTGAGGTTACATATGAAGGAACCAGTAAGGTAAAGGAAACACATATGAACATATTGATTAATGATTATGAACTCTTCTAAATGAAAGAAAGAGAGTCTATTGAAGAGATGTTTGCCAGATTCAGCAAAATAGTTAGCAATCTAAAAGCCTTCGGCAAACCATATTCAAATGGTGATCAAGTTAGAAAGATTCTTAGAAGCTTACCAACTACTTGGCAGACCAAAGTAGTCACACTTGAATCTCAGGATCTGAATAAGTTATCTTATGATGAACTTCGAGGAGAACTCATAGCCTTTGAAAAGACACATCTTAAGAAAACCAACCAAGAGGAAAAGAAGAAAGCAGTCGCATTCAAGGATACAACTGAGATAGTTGAAAATAATATCGATGATGATCCTGAAGCCCTTCAAGAAGAAATTGCTATGATATCAAGAAACATGGATGGTTTAATGAGAAGATTCAGAAATACGAGAAGAGGAAGGATTCCACCTAGGCGATCCAGGCAATATAACTAACAAGATAGGAATGATTGGAAATGCTATGAGTGTGGAAGAGTTGGACACATTCAAGCTGAGTGCCCATATCTAAAAAGGAAAATCTCCAGAGGCTTTAACAAGAACAAATCATTTGGCAGTTGGAGTGATGAAGACAGTTCAGAACATGAATAGATAGCAAATCTTTGCTTCATGACGATTCTAGAAAATGACATGAACAAATCTTCAAGATGCTAGATAGACGAGGACACTTCAGACGACGAATGTAATAACAATGGGAACTGTTTCATGGCACGAGGTGAAACAAGCGAGGTAAGATCTTATAATTGTGAAATATGCAATAAGTTGTAGGATATTCTTTATCTAACTTTGAGAGAGTCTCAAAAAATGATGAATGAGTTTAAGAGACTAAATAAAGAAGTAAAAGACTAGAATCCCAAACATGAAGTATGTGAAATCGAAAAGGAGGTACTTCAAGAAAAGTTTGAGAAATTGCAAATGCAACTCAATGGCATGCGCAAATCCACTGGTCATAGTTCTATCAGGTCAAAATAGGCGACTTACAAGTCAACTGGAGAAGGACCAGTAAGAACAAAGTCCATTAGTAATAACGCTAATGAAAGACCTAAAAATGGGTCAGGAGTTACGTGTCACTACTGCAATAAAAATGGACATAAATATTATTTTTGTCATTTTCGTAAGTCTAGTATTTCAGGATGGATTTGGAAACCCAAAAATAATTCTGAACCTAGTAGTACTAACCCAGCAGGACCTAAGCAAGCTTGGGTACCTAAAGAAAGTAATCACTATATTTTGTAGGAACATCACATGAGAAGCCACAAAGGAAAATGATATTTAGACAGTGCGTGTTCCAGTCACATGACAGGTGATAAAAACCCGTTCAAGGATGTTACAAAAATAGATGGAGGAAACATTAAGTTTGGTGATGACTTAAAAGGAAAAATAATTGGTACTGGAACGATTCCTTTTAATAACAACTGCGATATTACTGAAGTATGTCTCGTCGATGGACTTAACTACAATCTTCTGAGTAAAAGTCGCTATGCGACTCAGGGTGTGAGGTAAATATTAAGAAAACAGGATGTTCTATTGAAGATGAGACAGGTAAAATAATCCTCCCAGGTAAAAGTATGGAAATATTTATATTCTTGATGGTTTTGAAAATTTAGATGGTCATGTCTGTTTAACATCCATATTTGACAATACTTGGTTATGGCATAGGAAACTTGGTCATGCAAGCATGCATTTGATAGAAAAATTATCAAAGCATGAGTTAGTTATTGGTTTACCCAAACTGAATTTCTCTAGAAATTATATTTGTGACGCCTGTCAAATAGGAAAACAAACTGGAAACTCTTTAAAAAATAAAGATATTGTATCCACTTCTAAAACTTTGCAACAGCTTCACATGGATTTATTTGGGCATGCTAGAACTGCTAGTATAGGAGGAAACTGATATGCTTTTGTTATTGTTGATGATTACTCACGTTTCAGTTGGTGATTTTATTATCTCATAAAGATGAAGCGTTGAAATTTTTTGAGATTTTATGTAAGAAGGTTAAAAGAGAAAAGGAGTATCTGATTGCAACAATCCAGAGTGATCATGAAGGAGAATTTAAAAGCAGAGCATTTGAAGACTTTTGTAATGATTAGGGATATACTCATAACTTCTCTGCACCACAACCACCCCAACAGAATGGAGTTGTTCAAAGGAAGAACATAACCCTATAAGATATGGCAAGAACCATGTTATTAGATCATTCACTGCCAAATCATTTCTGGCAGAAGGAGTAAGTATAATATGTCACGTTCTCAACCGATGCCTCATAAGGCCCATTCTGAAGAAAACTCCTTATGAACTATGGAAAGGTAAACGTCCTAATATTAGTTATTTTCATTCCTTTGGGAGTAAGTTCTTTATTCAAAATAACATTACGGACAATCTTGGAAAATTCGATCCAAGAAGTAATGAAGGTATTTTCTGGGCTATTCAATAGTAGATCCTTTAGAGTCTATAATAAATGCACATTATGTGTGCAAGAATATATACATGTTATATTTGATAAAAATAACTCCTCGGCTGAGAAAGGAATTACTGCAAGTGACAAAGATCAAGTTCAAGAAGTTCAAGAGATAAGCAAATCTCAAAAGTCAACTGATGGATCCGATACTGCGATAGAGTTAACTAATGAAACCAGTAACGATATACCAGAACATTCGAAGGAGTCAACTACTCACACAGTTCATCCAAATGAATGGAGAAGTGAACCTGAATATCCTCAAACATTCATCATAGGGGATCCAAACGAGGAATGAAGACCACGGAGCTATCAAAAAGAAAGCAAACATAGCATTGATCTCACAGATTGAGCCAAGAAGATAGAGGAATCTTTAAAAGACTCAAGTTGGATGCAAGCTATGTAGGAAGAGTTAGATCAATTTGGTAAAAATCAAGTATGGAAACTGATAGCCAAACCTGAAACGTTCCTGTAGTTGGAACAAAATGGGTTTTTTCAGAAATGAATTGAATGAGGATGGAAAGGTTGTAAGGAACAAAGCCAGATTAGTTGGTCAAGGATATTCACAACAGGAAGAAGTCGACTATGACGAAACATTTTCTCTAGTAGCTCGACTGGAGTCTTTATGAATCCTTCTGGAATATGCATCATTTAAGGGATTCATGCTATTTTAAATGGATGTCAAAGTGCCTTATTGAATAGTTTTATTAAAGAAGAAGTGTACGTAAAGCAACCTCCTAGGTTTGTAGATTGAAAGTTTCCCTATCATGTATATAAGCTAACCAAAGCACTGTATGGACTAAAGCAAGATCCGCGAGCATGGTGATAAGGAAGACAGAAAAAGCACCCGTGGAAATGTCAATTACTTGGTAAAGCATTGATCTCCTGGAATAGTAAAAAAACAAGCATCAGTTGCATTATCTACTACTGAAGCTGAATACATCGCTATCAGACAATGTTGTGCACAATTATTGTGGATGTCCCATCAACTGGGTGACTATGAACTTTCTTTTAAACCTATACCAATTTTCTGTGATAATTCTAGTGCTATATGTCTCTCTAAAAATCATGTACATCACTCTAGGGAAAAACATATAGATATCAAGCATCACTTCATTAGAGATCTTGTCCTTAAGGGAAATATAGAAATATCTTTTGTTGGAACAACATATCAATTAGCGGATATTTTTACCAAACCTTTATTAGAAGAAAGATTTTGTTCACTAAGAGAATTACTTGGCATTATTTGCATTAATAGTTAATGTTAGGACTTATGTGCAATTATTTTATTTTGTATGTCAAATGGTTCATATCTTTTCTTACTCATTAATTACGCCTCCGATTTCCCTCCTTTTTCCTCTCTTTTCACATCAGTCGCAGAGTTCAAAGAAGGAAAGCCAATCATCGCGTCTGATCAACTAACACCTTTTACTTTTCTGTACTCAACTGTCAGAAACCCTCTTTTTAAGTTGAACTTTCTTTTCAATCTCCATCGTCTCTCCAAAATCCTGCTCAACCAAAACACTTCTTCAATGGCCAAACAACCCAAAAATCCCTCTGCCTCCACTAGGAAGAGCACCTGCTCCAGGGAAAAATCCCATGAACAAGTAGACCTAGGGTTTGACCATTATGAGGGGTTTCCCTCCTCTCAGGCTGACTTCTCTAACCATTCTCAACCTTTAGGAGAAAAATCCATGGGAAAATACCTATGGAAAAACCCCTTGTCTCGTCCACTCCAAAGAAATCAAAAATCGATCTTTCCAGTTCTCTTGAGACGGAACTCAATTTTTGGAATTTTCCAAATAGGGACTTCTTTACCCTATAAGAAAAGCCTATTGCACATGGGAGGGTAGTCGACCTTGATGACATGGAAGCCCTTAATTGTAAGGTAAAAGATCTATTCGATTATCAAGGGTGGTCGAAGTTCTTCTCTATTCCTCCGTCTAAAGTCTATGAACCCCTAGTGAGAATGTTCTATGCTAATATTTGCTCTAGTAAATTTGATAAGTTGGAGTCCTAATGTTAGGAATGTGTATTGTTCTTGATTGTGCCATGTTTGATTCGATTTTTCAGTGCAAGTGTTTTGGTTTCCCTATGCTTTCTAATAATTCCTGGCCCGATGATTTTGAAATTTCCTTTGATCAAGCCAAGAGATGTATTGCTGAGTGTCCATCTGAATCCCTTCCAAACCAACTAGGTCCTAGTGATGTTAGTTTCGAAACTCTTATTCTAGCCCACATTGTTGCAACCACTCTGCTTCCCCGTACTGGCTTTTTCTCCACCTTCTCTCTGAGAAATAATTTTCTAGTCTATTGCCTTGTGACCAAACTCAAAATCAAACTCTCTTCTTGGGTCATCAATTTTATGATTGAGAGTGCAGAAGATCCCACTAGTCTACCCTATAGTATGGCTATCACTCACATTCTGGAAGCTCACAATATTTCCATATATGCATATACTTTTACCTTTGTTTCAAAATCTTACAATTACAGAGCTTTTGCAAGTATAGGGTATGTGTGTGAATGGTTCACGGGTCAAGAAACAAGAAGGAGATGTCAAGACTGCTTATACAGACTCCAAACCCAAACCTTCTACCTCTCATCCTATCCATAGTGATCCTGACCTTGTTGAGAAACTTAGTGCCATTGACAATCAGCTCTCTGCAATAAAAGATCTTCTCATTGCCACTTAGTCCACTGTTGGTACCATTCATGATATCTCTAAATAAACAGGGTCTGATGTCTCCAAGATACGTGTTGCGGTTCTTGGGTGAGGGAAAACGCTATCAAGGCATTGAAGGAGGTTCATGACAGGCTTGGTGGAATGAGCGTCTCAGCCAATTCTAACTTTGATCGATTGAAGGAGGCCATTTGCAATACTTTTACCTATTTTCCATGTCCCTAATGTTGAAGTTTAAGACAATGTTTTTTTGCTATGCTTTTTTTGGAATGGACAATCAATCGGTGTATAATTTTTCTTCTTTTGTTATGTTCTAACTCTGCTAGTACATTCTGTTATGAATGTATGATATATGCAATTTTTCGTTATGTGCATGCCGACTTTTTATTCCCTCTTTGCTGATGTCAAAAAGGGGGAGAAAGGATATATGTATTGTGCAGGTACATAATAAGTCGACTATGGGTAAGTCAGCTTTGGAACATCTTGAGGGGGATTCACAGAACCCGAAGCAGTCCACTACATGAGCCTCAAACAAACTAGCACCAGAAAAAGTCAACTGCTCTTATTCAGGGGGAGCAAATTACAGGGAAGTCAATAGCTGTTTATACATATATATTATTTTGTCATCATAAAAAACGGGGAGATTGTTAGATCTGATTTTAGTGATGAAAACAACATATTTTCTCTTTGTATATGAACTCAAGGATAGCATATCAAGGAACATATGAATTGGAATACAAGATTGAAGGAATCAATCAGAGGCAATCAAGGAAAGCAGACGTGATTAAAGGAAGAAATTGATACAGACGGAATCAATCAAGGCTAAACTAAAGAAATCAAATAAATCAAGTATATCGAAGATCTTGCAGAATATTCAATCAAGCGTCTAAATATGGAAGGATCAAGTTTTCGGGATCGCGCATAAGGGAAAGTCTTTTAAAGCTTCTCGTCAGTTAGGGCCGTTGTGGAATAACCTTATTTTTGGAAAGAATCAATCTCTTTCCAAGGATCAAATCTCTTGGGTTGGCAAATATCTCCAGAATTCAAGCATCTCTCAAAGTATTTAAACTTGTAAGCACACCTTAGCAAATATACTTTGATCGAACTATACACCCTCTATTTGTTCTACTACAAACAAATAGTGTAGCTCTACTAAGACCTGCTGTGTAACAAGTTAGAGAAGAAAGAGAGAATAACACTGGCGAGACATTGTATCAAAAGAAACGAGTGATATAGGAACTGAGCTATCGGTGTAGATCACACCATTCTCTTTGTACTCGAAGAAACTCATTCACTGAAAAGAACTCCCTTGCAACCCAAGGGGACTGGACTAAGATTCACATTGAATACGAACCAGTATAAAAATTCCGGTATCTTTAATTCCTACATTTAATTTCAGCATCTTAAATTCTGTCGTTATTGGTATCTAGTTATTACACTTAGTCGACTAATTGAGAAACTAGTCAACTAATAGCAATTAAGTTTAAAAATAAACAATTTACCCCCCTCTTGTACTTTCACATACTTCACCTCATGGCACTTTAGACACCGAGCAACATACCCCACTATATCCTTCTTCATCCTACGCCACCAATAATGCTGTCTCAAGTCCTGATACATCTTTGCGGCACCCTGATGAATATAGTACCACGATCTATGAGACTCATGAAGGAATGAACTCATGCAAACCATCTATATTAGGCACACATAGCCTGCCATGCATTCTCAATGCACCATCATCCCCAATCGTGACCTCCTTGGCATCACCGTGCTGGAACGTGTCCCTAAGGACAAGAAGATGTGGGTCATCATACTGACGGTCCCTGATATGATCATAAAGAGAAGGCCGGGAGACCACACAAGCCAATACTCGACTAGGCTCATAAATATCCAATCTCAAAAATTGGCTAGCTAAGACCTAAACATCCAACGGTATGGGCCTCTCTACTGCCGGTAGATAATCCAAACTCCCCAAACTCTCTGCTCGGCGACTCAAAGTATCAGCCAATATATTGCCCTTCCTCGGGTGGTACAAAATAGTGATATCATAATCCTTAAGAAGCTCTAACCACCTCTTTTGATGCAAATTAAGATCATTTTACTTGAATAGATGCTGCAAACTTCGATGATCAGTATAGATCTCGCAAGGGACACTGTACAAATAGTACCTCCAAATCTTTAAGGCATGAACAATAGCTGCTAGCTCAAGGTTATGGAAAAGATCGTTCTTTTCATGCACCTTCAGCTATCTGGACGCGTAGGCAATCATACCACGGTCCTGCATTAACACTGCGCCGAGGCCAACATGCGACACATTACAATAAACTGTATAAGATCTCGAACCTGAAGGCAATATCAATACTGGGGTTGTAGTCAAAGCTATCTTGAGCTTCTGAAAGCTCTCCTCACACTTCCGTCCACCTGAACGGAGCACCCTTCTGGGTCATCATGGTCTTGGGTGCTGCAATAGATTAAAATCCCTCAATAAATTGACGATAATACCCTGCCAAATCAAGGAAACTCCAGATCTCCATAGCTGAGGATGGTCTGGGCCAACTCTGCACTGCTTCCACTTTCTTCGGATCCACCTTGATCCCTTCACTCGATACCACATGACCCAAGAATTCTATGGAATCTAACTAGAATTTACATTTTGAGAACCTTAAATATAGTTTCTTTTCTCTCAAGGTCTAAAGCACAGTCCTCAAATGCTACTCATGATTTTCCCGACTCCAGGAATATACTAGAATGTCATCAATAAAGACAATGATGAACGAGTCAAGATAAGGCTGGAATACACTTTGCATCAAATGCATAAATATTGCTGGGGCGTTGGTCAGCCCAAATGACATAACAAGGAACTCGTAATGACCATAGCGAGTCCTAAAAGCAGTCGTCAGGATATCTGGCTCCTAAATTTTCAACTGATGATAACTTGAATGTAAGTCAATCTTGGAAAACACTCGGGCACCCTAGAACTAATCAAATAGGTCATAAATACGAGGCAAAGGATACCGATTATTCACTGTAACTTTGTTCAACTGGCGATAATCCATGCACATATAGATAGAACCATCCCATTTCTTCACAAACAAGATAGGAGCACCCCAAGGCGATATACTGGGCTGAATGAAGCCTTTATCAAGCAATTCCTATAATTTTTCCTTCAACTCAGGAGGGGCCATACGATAAGAAGGAATAGAGATAGGTTGAGTGCCCGATAACAAATCAATTCCAAAATCAATATCTCTGTCGGGCGGCATGCCCGAAAGATTAGCTGGAAACACAGCAGGAAAATCCCTCACTACTGGATTGAATCAACTGTAGGGTATCAATACTAATATCTCTCACATAAGCTAGATATGCGCCACACCCCTTCTCAACCATTCGCCGAGCTTTAAGAAATGAAATAACTCTACTGGAGTGTAATCTAAGGTATACCTCCACTCTAATCGTGGTACACCTAGCCTAGCCAACGTCACTGTATTAGCGTGAAAATCAAGAATAGCATAATGGGGCGACAACCAGTCCATGCCCAAGATAAAAATAAAACCTACCATGCTGAGCAATAATAAATTGGTTCTAGTCTCAAAACCACTAAAAGCAATCAAACACAATCAATAAACGCGGTCTACAACAAGAGAATCTCCCACAGGAATAGGCACATAAATAGGGGAACTTAAAGAATCCCGAGATACGCCCAAATGTGGGGCAAAATAATAGGACACATAGGAATAAGTGGAGCATGGATCGAATAGAACCGATGCATCTCTATGACAGATTGGGACAATACCTGTAATGACATAATCGGAAGCAACAACCTCTGTATGAGAAGGAAGGGCATAGTATCTAGCCTGGCCTCCCCCTCTAGAGCGACCTCTGCCACCCCGACCTCCACTTCGGGCTGGCTGAGCAGGTGGGGTGGCAGCTGGTTCTGTATTCATAGCCTAAGGACATGGTGGGGCACATTGTAGCTGAGAAGTCTGTGTAGGTGAACCACTCCTAACTCTCACCATATGACAAGTGTCGCCACACTCAAAACAAGCTTTGGGAGGTTGTGGCGGTTGTGACTGGCTCAGGCCAGATCTACTGGAATGACCGCTGATAGCACCACGTGCAGGAGGCACGCTAGATACTGGAGGTGCATAATAAGGCTCCTAAGGTCTAGGAGGAGCTGGAATACCACTGGCTACTGGTGTTAGCTTCAAGGTTTCACGTATTAATTTTGATGATAACAAACCAAAATAACTATTAATCAAAGAACATTTACTTGTGGTAATCTTATTCTTGTACAAGAAAGAAAATGATGGTAAAGATCCAAACAAATATGGAAAAGAGAATATTATATGAAGAATTCATCAAGGAAGATTGTTTTCAGAGATCTAATCCAGAAGGAATAATATTTGAAAGTGAAATTTCAAATATTGAATGGCTTACTACAATATTAGAAGAAGAATCTATGGAACTTATGGATGGAAATCCTTTTAACATCTTGAAAGGAAAGTTGCTAAAATTATGGAGAAGATCTATTATTTCATGGAAGAAAGATACTACATGGAAAAGATACTACAAGACCAAGGAAGACTATATTCTCTATGAAAAGAAAATATATTATGGATGCAGTACAATCTATATTATGGAAGGAGATTATTTCCCAAGATCAAGAAAGGAATATCTCCAATATAATAGGAGTTCAAAGATATATTGAGATCTTCATATTGAAGAAAATATTCAAGATCCAAAGTCAAAAGGAAAAATATTATATATTCGTGAAGGAAGATATCCTATTCAATTTTGGATATATATATACTACGAGTTTGAAAGAGAAGCGCTGGGTTTTCCTACTATCTCAAGGCAAGACTATTGAAAAGATTTTCCATGTCACTACAAGATTTTGATATGAAAATAAATTATATTTTCAAGATCTATGTAAAGAAGGGAAGCATCAAATCAATCTTGAAAGAAAAAAAGAAGACAAAGCGAGATTTTATTTCCATAAGTCAAGAGGCAAGCATCGAGCCAAGATTTACCATAAAGGAAGAGGAGCAAAGCTCTGAAAGGAAATTTACAATTATGAAGAAATGAAGAAGCAATTTGGATGGAATAAAAAGATTGCCTGGGATTTACTACACAAGGAAAGAATATTTATTTGTGGGAAAGAATCAAGATTAGGAAGAATATGTTAAAGGAGCACAAAGAAGATTTCCTTGAGAAGGAAATCCATCATATATCATTGACCATTATATTTTGCATTTAATGAGAAAAATCAGCAACGGTCATATTGGAGGCAACAATATAAGTTGAAGAGCAACCGAGAAGATGATTTACGCAACTTTCTATGCAATTGTCTATCCAACTATAGGTTCTTTATTCTACTCTTAACAAGTATTGTAATTCACTTTAGTAGATTTACTGTGTACACAAAAGAGAGAAGAGAGACAGAAAAATTGGAGAGGCAGTGTGTTCGGATAGGTTGTGTCATTGTTCGTTTCTTTGGTGAGCGAGTGAAAACCAAAGGATCGTTGTTGGTGAGCGAGTGAAAACCAACCCTGTAAACGTTGGTGGTGAACGTTGAAAATCACACAAGCTATAATTAACACAAATTACAAAGAGCTCAAGAGATAACATCTTTTCAACCCAAGGAGACTGTATTAGGATATCACATTAGTTCCGAACCAGTATAAAATTTCCGGTGTCATTTACTTTATCGCTCTTATACTATATTCTGTTCCTTTACTATTTATTGTGATTAACACTTATTTAAATCAAAAGGACTAACATTTCTATGAAAGCTTGTAACAAACCGGCTGGTCATTTTTGGAATTTACGCCCCGATCCCCCATTAACTGCTTTCCCTAAGTTCATTTCTATTATTTTGTTTTGCCGGGATGTTCGGTATTAGGATTCGGAGTGTTTTGGGACACTTAGTCCCTAAATGAGAGCTTAAGAGTTAAAAAATAGTCCATATTCGGAACAATGTGAAGACGACCTCAGAATGGGAATCCGATGGTTCCGTTAGCTCTGTTAGGTGATCTCGGGGTTGGGAGCATGTTCGGAATGTTATTTGGAGGTCCGTAGCTCATTTAGGCTTGAAATGCCGAAGTTTGAAATTTTGATGTTTCCGGTCTAATAGTGAATTTTTGATCCGAGGGTCGGATTGGAATTTCCGGAAGTTGCTATAGCTCCGTCATGTCATTTGGGATGTGTGCGCAGAATTTTAGGTCATTCGGACGAGGTTAGGTTAGGTTTTTGATCGAAATCGTATTTTTATGAATTTGAAGTTCGTAGGCTTGAATCCTTGATTTAATCGGGTTTCCGGTGTTGTTTGAGGTGTTTTGAGGATTGGTACAAGTTCAAATAAGGTATTAGGTGGTATTGGTGCTTTTGGTTGGAGTCCCGGGGGTCCCTGGATGATTTCGGATGCTTAACGGGGCATTTCTGTGTTGAAAAATGTTGCAGCAGTAGAAGTTTTGGTATTTTCGCTTCTGCGGCTTGGGAACCGCAGAAGCGGAGCCGCAGAAGCGACTTTGAAGCCGCATAAGTGGAGTCGCAGGAGCAACCTGGGTATCGCAGAAGCGGAAGCTGGGTTTCCCTCCAATTTTCCACAGAAGCAGAATATTTTCCGCGGAAGCGTAATCGCAAAAGCGATTTTGTTCTACAAAAACGGAAGTTCGACCCTCAGCGAAAGCCACAGAAGTGGCTTATTTTTCCGCAGAAGCGGAACCGCTTAAGCGGTTACTAGACCGCAGAAGCAAAAATGGACCTGAGCAGAATGTTAAGTACTGGAAATGGGACTTCGTTCCCATTTCCCATTTTTAGCAATTTGGAGCTCGGATAGGGCGGTTTTTGGACAACTTTTCATAGAGAACAACGGTATTTGAGCCACTTGGAGTCGGATACTCGTGGAAAGAGCATGGTTTCAGGTTGACTTGCACCTGTTCGAGGTAAGTGGCTTGTCTAACCTTGTGTGGGGGACCTTGTCCCTTAAGATATGGAATTTGGTAATTGAATGCCTTGTACGTGAGGTGACGAGCGCGTACTTGTGCAAATTGTTGAAAATCCATTTTATTTAAATTATTTAAATTGTGTTTTCTCGTGTAATTGCCTATTCTAAATGCAAATTTAACATGAGTTAGCTTAAGAAAAGCATGTTTATCTGACTTACTTGCCTATTTGCTTAAACTGCCTTGTTTGTATTCTATGAAGCATATTAGGCTAGAATCTACTATTAATTGTTATGAGTTGGTAGTTAAATTGATATTTCTGAGTTGTTGTTGATTTAAATTTGGGACTACGAGACGGTATCCCGGGAGTTTCCCCTGCACGTGGTATGTTCTAAGACTGAGAGTGCGGGATACCAAGAGATCCCTGGCACAAAAATGATTATATATGGAGGATACCAGGAGATCCTCGGGATACTAAGAGATCCCTGAATTTTTATTGAGGATACCAAGAGATCCTAAAATTAATATTTGAGGATACCAGGAGATCCTCGGGATACTAAGAGATCCTAAAATTATTATTGAGTATACCAGGAGATCCTCGGGATACCAAGAGATCCCCAAACGATTTATTGAGGATACCAAGAGATCCTCGGGATACCAGGAGATCCCCGATGATAAATATCCAGTTGTGGTTTGTACCTCTATTCATTAAATGTGTTTGTTCTCTGTTACTGTTTTACTTACTTTCTTGCTGGATATCTGCTGTGATTATACACATATAGTCTCCTCATTATCATATTGATTATTATGTTTTACCTCAGTAGGGCCCTGACCTTCCTCGTCACTAACCAACCGAGGTTAGGCTTGGCACTTACTAAGTACCGTTGTGGTGTACTCATGCCTCTTCTGCACATATTTTCCATATGCAGATCCAGGTACCTCTACGAAGGCATATTATCAGTAGCTGTAGGGAGCATTTCAGAGACTTGAGGTATATCTGCCGTTTTCGCAGACCGGAGAGTCTCCCTCTCACTCTACCCTTTAGTTAGCTAGATACTATTCTGTTCTTCCTTGTCATAGACTTTCTGGATGATTAGAGCCGTGTTATGTATTATTCTTAGCCTGTGTTGCCCGTGGGTTTCCGGGTCTTTGGGATGGTTCTAGGATTTAAAGTATTAAAATGTATATGCCAGGCGGCAACCATATACATTACTCAGGTTATTTAGCTTTTGAATATAAATTTCGCAAATGTTGTTACTTCCACAATGTGTTAGGCTTACCTGGTCGTGAAGACTAGGTGCTGTCATGACGTGTTGACAAATGGTGAACTAGGGTCGAATATTGAGGATACCAGGATATCCTTGGAATACCAAGAGATCCCCGAACGATTTATTGAGGATACCAAGAGATCCTCGGGATACCAGGAGATCCCCGATGATAAATATCCAGTTGTGATTTGTACCTCTATTCATTAATTGTGTTTGTTCTCTGTTACTGTTTTACTTACTTTCTTGCTGGATATCTGCTGCGATTATACACATATAGTCTCCTCATTATCATATTGATTATTATGTTTTACCTCAGTAGGGCCCTGACCTTCCTTGTCACTACCCAACCGAGGTTAGGCTTGGCACTTACTAAGTACCGCTGTGGTGTACTCATGCCTCTTCTGCGCATGTTTTTCATGTGCAGATCCAGGTACCTCTACGCATGCGCATTATCAGTAGCTGCAGGGAGCATTTCGAAGACTTGAGGTATATCTGCCGCGTCCGCAGACCGGAGAGTCTCCCTCTCACTCTACCCTTTAGTTAGCTAGATACTATTCTGTTCTTCCTTGTCATAGACTTTCTGGATGATTAGAGCCGTGTTATGTATTATTCTTAGCCTGTGTTGCCCGCGGGTTTCTGGGTCTTTGGGATGGTTCTAGGATTTAAAGTATTAAAGTGTATGTGCCAGGCAGCAACCGTATACATTACTCATATTATTTAGCTTTTGAATATAAATTTTGCAAATGTTGTTACTTCCGCAATGTGTTAGGCTTACCTGGTCGTGAAGACTAGGTGCCGTCATGACGTGTTCACAAATAGTGAACTAGGGTCGTGACAAAGCTGTCTCCGCATAATTCGACTAGATCTGAAGAGTAGTCGACTAGAAATTTAAAAAGGCTACAATTCACCCCATCTTGTACTTTCAATTGGTATCAGATCCAGGTCTCACATTTTTACTTTTGCTTAACAGTAAGTGAGAAAAGATCATATCAGCACACACAGTTTTCGGAGCCTTACTCCAAGAAGAGAATTATGCATTAAGACCACCATACTTCAACAGACAATATTACACTCACTGAAAAATTCGACTGGAAGCTTTCATCAAATCTTATGATGTCAAAGTACGACGAGTCATCAAGAAGGGTGGATTTCCTCTCCTGCAGTCCAAACCAGAAAAGAAACCAGAAGGACATGTATCTATTAAAACCCTTGATATTGATGATTATACTGATGAGCATATGGCGATTGTGCAGATAAATTCAAAGGCAAAAAATCTATTATACAATTCTATAAGTGGAGAAGAATTCGAGAAAATATCAAGCTGTGACGCAACCAAAGAAATATGGGATAAACTTGAAGTTACCTAGAAGGTCCTGGTAAAGTAAAAGAAACAAGGATAAACCGTCTGATTCGTGATTATGAGTTGTTTCAAATGAAGGAAGATGAATCCATTGAAGACATGTTTGTCCGATTTAGCAAAATAGTTGGAGATCTAAAATCCTTTGGAAGACCATACTCAAGTGGTGAACAAGTCAGAAAGATTCTAAGAAGTTTACCCACCTTATGACAACCAAAAGTTGTTGCTCTTGAATACGGAGATCTCGACAAACTATCATATGATGAACTTCGTGGAGACCTTATAGACTTTGAGCTAGCCTATCTCAAAAAGCATGGACATGAAGAGAAGAAAAAGAATGTTGTTTCTAATCAACTATTGCTGAGTCTGAAAGTGAAGCCGAAGTAGAAGGAGACAAATATGAAGATAATATTGCATTATTTTCTAGAGTTGTCACTAACACGACGCGAAGAAGCAAGAAAAATGGAAGAGTCAATTCAAGTTCTAGAAAAGGTAATGAAATAAGTGAGCAAAAAAAACAATGACAGAAAGTGCTTCAAATGCGGAAATTATGGTCACATCCAAGCCAACTGTCCACAACTAAAGAGGAAACTATCCAAGGGCAATAGAAAGATAAAATCTTCCAGCGTATGGAGGGATGAATATATGCCATATAAAAATCATAATGGAGTTGCCAACCTTTGTTTCATGGCACGAAGTGAGACAAGTGAGAAAATAAAGTCTTTGGGTATCTGGAGTGATGAAGATATATCAGACAACGATCATAAGGAATCTACAAACAACTGCATCATAGCCCCAAGTGAAACAAGTGAGGTAAGATTTCATGATTGTGATAAATGTAATGAACTTCAAAGTATCGTAGAACAGGCTTTAGAAGATATGAGAAAAATTCTTAATGAGCTCATGAAAACTAAACGGGAGAAGAAAAACTTGGAGACCCAACTTGAAGAATATAACAAGTTGAAAAAGGAAAAGAAAGAGTGGGATATTCTACTTGAAGAATATCAGGTTGAAAACGACTTACTTCAAGAAGAAAATGTGGAACTTCGTAAACAAATGAATAGTTTGCACATATCTTCCCGTCACCATTTTAATCAACCAAACAAGCGGGCTCATTTTCTTAATAACTCCAAGTTGACTGACAAGGGATCTACCAGTAAACGCCCTACTTCAAACAAGTCGACTCAGGAAAGCTTCAAGTCGACTAAGGTACCTGCTGGTAAATACTCTACTTCTTTTGTTACATGTCACTACTGTGGTAATTTTGGACATAAGGCATTTGCATGTAATTATGCCAAAAGTCATGATATATTAAAATTTTTTTGGAGACCTAAATAGTTACATTTATCTCCAATTATACAAGCCACTAACCATGAAGGACCCAAAAAGGTTTGGGTACCAAAAACAAACTAATTTGTTTTGTAGGAATTTCCTAGTCCAGCAATAAAAAGGATTAAAGATGTTTGCGTATTGGCTGGCCGAGGAACGTGCTTCAAGCTTTTACATATTCACAGAGGATTAATGAAATACGATGTATATCTAAAAGAGTGACTGGTATCACTAAGATTTATTCAAGTTCTTCTCGCTGCATATATTCAACTATTGGTTTAGTAAAGTATAACCTAGTATATGCATATTAGCCATCTATATGCACTTCGAGTCCACTAGCTACATCACAATGTTATTTTATTTGATATTATTTTTTTATCCATGACTTAGAGACTTCAAATAGCCTGAGTACATGTCTTGCATGAACCATGATAAGAAAGCATGTGATTATATTGATATCGTACGAACTTGACTCATGCCTATATGCGTCTTAGATTATTCTTGAAGTGAATTATGTGTGTAATAGTAATTTCTTGGTAAGAATACTAATGCTTCACTCAAGACCAATAAAGTTATCTAACTTTGAGTCCACTTCTGCACATGAAACATTTTGGTTAATACTCAAAAGCTTGAAGACGAAAGATATGTATCTCTATTATTTGCTTTAATTGGGTTATATTATGGATCTATATTAGAGGACACCTTATGTGAGATATATAAGGAGGAAAAATCAAGTGTTAATTATTTCTATCTTTTTTGTTGCAAATGCTTACCAAAAGCTTGGAAGGTAAATGTATATATTTCTATTGATGTTTATCTATACTTTTGCTTAGGTTATATTCCTTAATAAAAAAATGATGATTACAGATGTAAGTTAAAGTATTTGTTCAATTATTTTTTTGTCGTACGTGATTCTTCTCTTATTTAGTTTGGTGTCTGAATTGAATGCAGACTTGAAAAGAAATCATCATTTTTGCATAAATTGTCATCATTGGATTATATGTGCATTAATATTTACATTGGATCTTAACTTGAATAAAATTCTGTTTGAGCAATGGGAAGGAAGAAAAATCAATTTTTTGGTTATCTTATTTTCTTTGGTTGCAACTGTCTTGGTAAGACTCTTGGCATATTTCTTATTCATTAGTTGTAAAGAAATCTCATCATGCACATTTTTCTTTATACTAATATTTTTCTTAGCAATTTGTGAATAAGGATGGAGAATTACAGTGGATAGCTTGAAATAAATTGCTAGTGACACATCTATACTAGTTAAACTAGATAGTCATGAAGAAGCATTAAACGATGAATGTTGGATTCTAGTAATACAAGATTTGTTGAGCGAAGCTTAAAGAAACAACAGTATGAAAATCTAGCAAATGAGCTGAAATCATGGATATCTAAAGCGGAAGAGACTGGTAAGGTCGTAAAAATTATATGTAGCCCAAGGTTTCACAACAAGAAGGTCTATTTCTTCCTTGAAAGTTTTGTTAGAATATCATTTTTCATGTGCTCATTACAAAGATTTAAAAGTATTTTTATGGATGTCGAAATATTTTTTAAATGGTTTGAAAACTGCATAACATTATTCTCTAGCCTCTCTCTAGAATTGAAAGTTTTTACTTTCATGTGACTAAGACCATTACCATTTGAAACAAGTTCATGTTTATCATCTGACGATTATTCTTTCCAAATATGTATTTACAAGAGCATATTTTTTTTTGTAATACTAACCGAAAGCATGTCAAGTATTTTTAAGACTCTAGTAGATGATCGAGTTGGAAATGAGTATAATGGGGGACTTACCTTATCTTCACATTCCAAATAATGCTAAGCAAGGAGAAAATTAGTAAGTCCAACGATCGATTAAAGTACCAAGGTATGACCAACTCTCTATTACATTTTTATGACAAATATTTTGGTATACCTAATCCCATAATATTTCTTTATAGTGCCACAAAATATCTTTGGTTAATTCTAAATCATGAATTACTGTATGCAAGAACAAATTGATTTGATTAGTAGAATATTTTCAGATGCAAACCTTGCAGGCAACAAAGTGGAATGAAATAAAAATGGGATCGAGATTTTTACTACTCTCATATCATGAAAAGGATAACGACTTTCATGAGAATGATCCTATATCCTTCTTTTTGGTGATGTAAATATATGACTTTTGTATGCGTTAATATGTTGCAATCTTTCTAAGAGTCTTAAGTCTTTGCTCAAATTTTTCTTGAAAGTTTAACATGTTAGGATATTAAAAGGTTCTTAATCTTTTTAAATTATCGAGCGTTCTTCAAGTGACTATGTGCGATTACACTATCTTATATGCAAAATGATATTTTGAAAAATCAAGTATTCGGTGAGTTTTTAATCGCTGCTAAGCTTTCAATCATGTGAAATGATGTTATTCTGTGGTCTAGAATTTTTTTCTACCTACAATGACAGTTCAATATTTTATCTTTGGGTTAATACTTTGGATTTTTTGGTCGGATTAAAAGCTGTTAACTATCTAAAATTTTTGTTAGATTTTTCTTTCTGCTTACGACTCTTAAAGGGAATCATTACTACATGTTTTTTTTATAAATCCCTGGATGATTATAAGTTATAGTTATACTTTCCTTGCACATTCCCTTCTCCCTTTTGATGATGCCAAAAGGGGGAAAAAATAATGTGTACAAAAGTTCGAAAAAGGTAGAATGTATGAAGACAGGGGGAGCATGACGAAGGAATGCTTAAAGTAAGGGGGAGCCTTTACGTGGCATGACGTCTATGCATGAAAGAGAAAGCTCGGCATTTCAGGGAAGTAATCTTTACTGTACTTTAATTAAGTCTTTGATTAAATTTTCTTATTTTGTACTCAATGGTTTTCCATCATAAAAAGGGGGGATATTGTTATCTTCAAGGTTTCACGTAGTAATTTTGATGATAACAAATCAAAATAACTATTAAGAAAAGAACATTTACTTGTGGTAATCTTATTCTTGTACAGAAAAGAAAATGCTGGTAAAGATCCAAACAAATATGGGAAAGAGAATATCATGTGAAGAATTCATCAAGGAAGATTATTTTCAGAGATTTAATCTAGAAGGAACAATATTTGAAAGTGAAATTTCAAATATTGAATGGCTTACTGCAATATCAGAAGAAGAATCTATGGAACTTATGGATGGAAAGCTTTTCAACATCTTGAAAGGAAAGTTGCTAAAATCATGGAGAAGATCTATTATTTTATGGAAGGAAGATACTACATGGAAAAGATACTACTGTTGATACCCAATTTTTCCTAAGTATTTTTATACCCAAATATTTTCAAAATAGCATATTGGTGCATATATAAGCACACCCAAGAATTTTGCCATTTTAATGATTTTTAAAACCAATTTGTTGCCTATTTTAGTACAACAAAATCCAATAATTATTCTCAAAATTATCATTTTGGCAAATAATTCATTTTATTCTTACATTTACACCAAAATATAATTAAGGTAATTTTTGCATATTTTTACAAATTTGTTTGGTATTTTAAAAGCTAAATTGCATATAATTGCAATTATAGCCTATCTTGTAATTTATAGCGTTTTATATTTATAAAATTAATCCCAGTATTTTTAAATTAATATTTATATAATATTCATTTACCCAGTACTTTTAATTTGCTCTTAAAATCTGTATTACTATTTTATAAAAAAATTTAAAGGGAAAATTGGCTATTTACGATTTGGCCTCAATTGCCTTTCAATTATAGCCAATTTGGCACCCCCAATTAACCCAATTTCAAAGTTCAAAATTACCCAGCCCAATTTCAAATTAACCCAACCCCTGACCCATTTATCTGATCCGTCCAGCTCCCATTCAATCTAGGCTGTTGATCTAAATGATCAACGGACACCCTTCATTCTTTCCTTTTTAATTTTACCAACCACACCCAACCCTAATCATTTCTTACCAAATGCCGCCCTTGAAACCCCTCGTCTCTGAAACTCTCTCAAATCTCTCTGCAAATCCTAGCCATCGCCTCTCAATCCCACCCTAATCCATGGCCTCCCATGACCATCAAAGATGTGTAATGGCCTCTCATGGCTCCTGGGAGTTCGCTTATGTGGTTTCACGGCCAAAATCTCGAAGGAATCTGGTCCATTCGTTGCCTGACTTCCGTTCATGACCTTTCTCCGGTCGTCCCTGACTTTTCTCCGGCCAGCCATGGCCGTTCTAGTTAGATCTTTGGCGCTCCTGGTTAGATCGTTAATTTCCAAGGCCTTTCTCACGTTTCCGTGTTCTTCGAAACCCTAATCTTTGGGATTTCTTTCAGATCTACTTTAGATCTATACTTGCCATGAATGTTTAAGTGCTTTCGCGAAAGTTCTTCAACTTTTCTTGCAAAAACGACCTTTCATTAGGGTTTTTCCTTTGAAGTTTTTCAAAAGATCTCTGATATTTTAATGTGTTTATATTTTGGCAATGATTTGTTCATGTTTATTCTTCTACCTGTTTCAGCATGTTAAAAACCCTAATTCCTTTTTAGTTTATCCGAGTACTGAAAGCTGCTAGTTTAAATGTGCATTTGTTCTTTGTTGTTGATTCTTTCTTCCTCGTTTAATTTGTTTAATTTTAAGTTCATACCATCTTGCAAAACTTGGTTACTGTTAAAGCCCTAATTGTCACGACCCAATTCCCAAACCAGGTCGTGATGACGCTTCTCGTGAAGACAAGGCCAGCCAGACCATCTCAGAACACCACTTAAAGCAGTTAATCAGTTATATAACAGTCCGAATATGATGTAATCAATACAAATACAACCCAATACAGCCCGACCGGGGTGTCACAAGTCACGAGCATCTAGGAGGATCCTTATTACAATTTTAAAAATATATAAAACATAGAGTAAAATCTGGAAAACAAGAAAAAGAAGCATCTCGGTGCCGCGAACGCCGGCGGTCACCTTGCTTAGCTACGATAGCAATGCCTTCAATCCGCTACTAACCCACTACCGGGTGAAACAATACCTGCAACTGCATGCGAGGTGCAGGGAGTAAAGTGAGTACTTCCAACTCACCAAGTACAACCTCAGCCATCTCGGGGTCATCACTCCCCACTCACCAAGCATAATATCAGCCTCTCGGGCTCAGCACTCCATAACACGTAACACCAGAGTATCTGGTCAATAAGGCAAGTAATAATATGTATGCCAATGATATATGAGTGCTAAATGTCATGCCACGTAGTACAAACAGGAGTGGGTGCATGAATGCAATGCAATGCATATGACCGCTACGGCACGTAGCCCGATCCATAGGTACCCTGCGCTCACTGGGGGTGTGTACAGACTCCGGAGGGGCTCCTTCAGCCCAAGCACTATACTACTGTGGCGTGCAGTCCGATCCACATAACATATCACTGCGGCATGCAGTCCGATCCATATAATATATATTACTGAGGCGTGCAGTCCGATCCATGCAATATTCTACTGCGGCGTGCAGTCCGATCCATGCATGTATATGCATATGCACACATAACACTCGAGGCCTGAAAGCCTCCTCACATATCACTCGAGGCCTGAAAGCCTCCTCAC